>QKQZ01002450.1:0-20032 GCA_003595255.1 Solenopsis fugax | reverse complement strand
TATATATATATATATATATAGGTACATACATATGTACATACAGAGAGAGAATAATTGTGTAACGTGGTATATATACAGAGCCCACCAAAAGTTCCGGGCCACCTAAATAATTTTTGGACGAATCTAGATAGAAAGTTGAAATTTGGAGAGGTTATATAGTATCATAAAAGCTACTTTTTGTGCAGGATGGCATCCACCCCCCACCTCCTGGGGGCTTGAGGGCAGAGGTGACTTAAAAATCTTAAATGGCATGAAAGGTCAACTGAGAGCTCATTTTAAAGATGTTTCAAAGACGAAAAAAACCTTTTTTGATAAAGTTCGCTACGATTCTCCAATCAAAAGTTATGATCATAAAACAAAAATTTGCATTTCCTTGTTCATTGCGTTACCGTTCTTTGCGTTACCCAGGGTCTACGACGAGGACGTGACGGTTATCAGACCCCGTGTGCGTGCGTGCGTGCGTGCGTGCGTGCGTGTGCGTGTGCGTGTGCCTGTGCGTGTGCGCGTGCGCATGCACGTGCGTGTGTGTGTGTGCGTGTGTGTGCGTGCGTGTGCTTGCGCGTGCGCGTGCGCGGCCAACTAAGGCAAGACTAGAATATGAACACTGGTGTATATGAAGTAATAAAAACACTAATTATTGTATTAAATGTTCAAATTGATGTCCTTCGACAATTTGGCAGTGTCCTAAGCGAACATAAAACGTACCGATAACATTAGTTAAAAAATCGGGCGTAATTGAATTTGTTCACTGTTTTTTCTCGCAGCTCTTCTAAATTTTCAGACCTAGTCTCATAGACCTTTGTTTTTAAATACCCCCAATAAAAGAAGTCTAATGGGGTCAGATCTGGTAATCTCGGTGGCCATTCTATTGTGCCTCTTCTACCAATCCATCGATCAGTAAAAACATTGTTGAGATTATTTCGAGCTTCCAGAGAAAAATGTGCCGGAGCCTCATCCTGCTGAAACCAAACATTGTGGAAAGCTTCTCCAGCAATATCCTTAATAGCCGATATCACTTGGTTTCTTAGCAAATTGCAGTAATTTGAGAATTTATGTTTCCTTCAATAAAAAATGGTCCTATAATACGATTAAGTATTATTCCGGCCCAAACGTTAACCTTCTGAGGCTACTGCGTGTGATTGTCTCTCATCCAATGTGGATTTTCATCTGCCCAATATCTCATATTCTGTCGATTTACAGAACCGTTTAACTTAAATGTTACTTCGTCAGAAAAACAGATCCAGTTGAAAAACTGATGATTATCAGCAAGTCGCGTCATCATTGTGTCGCAAAATTCAACTCTTCTGTCATAATCGTCTTCGGATAGCTCCTGGACTAAATGTATTTTAAGGATGATAATGATGCTTTTTCAAAATTCGACGGACTGATGTTGCGCTAATATCATTTTCTTGAGCTGCTCTTGAGACCGATGTATGGGGATTATTGTTTACTGTTAGCAGAACATCTATACCACGTTACACAATTATTCTCTCTCTGTTACTCTTCAAACTGATTCCACACGCCAATTTATACATAAAATTTTCAAATTATTATTTCTCTTATTCTAAAGCTTCTAGACTCATTCTGAAAGTACAATATTGTTCTCTGTTGTAATTCCGAAGGTGCACCATACTTATTTTATATGTACAAAGTCTTACATTTCTATGAACAGCAAATGTTGACTAACAAAACTATATTTTTATAATTTTTTTTTTCGTTTTTTATATCAAATTTTAACATTTATATTTTAAATGTGTTGAAGTACCATTAGTCTTTATCTATTCAGAAACTACGAAGTAGACTGTGTTAATGGATTATACAAAAGGAATATTTATAATATTCTATCAAACTTTAATCAAATACTATTACCTAATATGCATCTCTAGTAAAAATTACAGACAGAAACGGACAAGATTTCTATCCGTTTCTATCTGTTTCTGTCTGTAATTTTTACCATTTTTACCAGGGATTTGAATTAATATGTCATGGTAGAGCATATTGCTTCGCAAATGAGATTTATTATACCCATATCGTATTTCTGAAAGGAAATCCTGTATCTCTGAATTAATTGAAGTCTAAGCAAACGAATGCACAGAAATACTATCGTTTCTTATCCAGAAAATACAAAGTAGACCCTGTTAATTCATTACAGAAGGAATCTCTGCTTTAAAAGGCTGATAAAAAACTGTTAAATACTATAAATATTTTATCTGATGCAGTCTTTTTATTCAAAGAGCGTTTATCGTAATGAATATAATTTTATTCTAGATATTCCTTGTGTCAACAAAACAATAAAGAACACATTGTGTGTGCGTGCGTGCGTGCATACGTACATGTATTGTATAATAACTTTCAACATTTATATAATAATTTTTAAACTTAAAAATGATAAATGTTGAAATACAAAAATAATTATGTATAAAGGACCCCGCACTCTTCTTATAGAAATTGAATTTCACTCAAATGGGCTGAAACTTTGGCAAATGTTACTTCGTGTGATGCTAATTAAAGTTATCATTGTTGCAAGTCGTTATTATGGGTCGTTTTTAAGGTACAAACGCCCAAAATTAAGAATATATGTAGAATACAACAAACTTCAAGTATTTCAAGTTTTTGCACGTTTATCTATCTATATATACAGAGTGTTCACGTCGCTACATCTCGTCGGTATGATAGGTATCTTAATCTCAATAGTCGTCCACTTTAACGCTTGATATTTCGATTCGCGAGGCAGAGCGACACTTTTTTCTGCCAAATTCGTTCGTTTCGTGCAAAAACGCGTCGATTGAGCCTAAATTTATCAAAATCGGAGTGGAGGAGCTTAAACTGAATAATTACCATTAATTTTTATTTCATTCCACACTTGTTACATACTCGAAGAGTGCATATTTTAAGCGTCCTAATAAACGAGGCACGTCTTTTCGTGCGCAAATGAACGGTGTCTAAGTGAGCGGTGTGCAAGTGAATGGTGCGCAACTGAACGATGTGCAAGTGAGCAGTGCGCATCTTTCTGTGTCTAATAGCGAATTCGGTCGGATGCACTAGTATGCACTAGTGCATATTAAAGCCGTTGTACATTAATCTAGTATAAAAATAAACTGCAAATATCTCAACTGATAAAATTTTTAATACTTGTATTTTATCAAATAACATAAAAGAATATTGAAAATTTCATAATTTAATCTGTTTATATATTTATACTAAACACACATCTTACATCAATTCATGTACGTTGGCTTTAATGTGCACCAGTGCGCACTGGTGCAGTCCAACCGAATTCGCTATAACTGAGCGGTGTACAAGTGAGCGGTGCGCAACTGAACGATGTCTAATGGAACCGTGTCCAAAATATCGTGTCTATTTGCACCGTGTTTATTTGCACGGTGTCTAATTGTACGGTGTCCAAGTCAAGGCCACTCGACCCGGACGCGGTCTATATTACTTTTCAACCATCCAGATTAATTAGGGGATGTAGAATCCTCCCTTTACTCAGTACGAAGTCACGTGTTCTTGAATTCACTGAAATATTTTTACCTGAATAACGAGGCCATCGTTACATGATATAATTAATTCTAAGGTAGTGTTTACTAATTTATTATTTATAAAAATAAATGTTAGATTTTGTTAATTAAAGCTGAAAAGCTTCATGAAATTTAAACTATCTAATTTTAAGATTTTGAATTTGTTAATTAAGTAAAAAGACTTAGATGAAATTATGGGACGAGAAGACCCTATAAAATTTAATATAATTTTATTAAATGGAATTTATAATTATTAAGAAAATAAAATTATATTTGGTTGGAAGGATAATTAAATTTTAGGAATTTTAATTAATTTTAATATGAAGCTCAATATGAAGCATTTAAGTAAGATGAAAAACCAGATTTTCTTTCTGACTCTGTTCTTCTGTAATGTGTTTAAGCTGATGCAACCTTCAGTTGCTCTATTGCGTATAAACTACTATAAAGTTGTCTTTGGAATAAATTATTACTTATTTGACGTTTCATTGTTCCTTGTACAATATGCCAATTGCGTTTTTTGTTCCTTCAGATATAATCATTGTCTTAAATACATGCATTCTCCTCGGAAAATTTAGCTTTTAAGTTTCGGCAATCAAAGTACAGATCGAGACTGAGCAAGTACACAGTTCTCTTTCGAGCTGTGGAATAGGATCATAGAACAACAATAAAAGCAGTAATTACATTGGCCGCATGTTTACTAACTTCAAATTCGTACTTCGATACATACACTACTTAATTTACGAAATTGATTCGATTTTGTTTGACGAACATGAAAAGATATTTGAAATATCATATAAAATGTAATGACAATGTAATGGTAATTAGTTTTTAATAAAATACAAATACAGCTTTTAAAAAAAAACATACTCAAAAGCAGGCTTTTGAGTCAATGAAATTTTATATAACCACCCCTCCTACGTTGTCGTGTCTGGATTTCGATCTGCCGTTTCTGTTGCAAACCGATGCGAGTTCGGTGGATTTGGGCGCGGTTTTGGCGCAGAAAAACGGAGATGCGGAACATATGATCGCTTTCGCGAACCGCGCGTTGTTGGACTGGGAATAGGAATACTTCACAGAATTAGAGTGTCTAACTGTCGTATGGACCATTAAAAAGTTTCGTACGGCTTTTTCATCATGACGATCGGCGTTGACCATTCGCTGTTCGAAACTCTATGATGCTGACTTCTTATATTTTGTCAACTTCCGCGTAGATGGTTTCCTGTATTTTCGGATAATGACGCTGTTTAATTGGTGCGTGTCCCCCGACATCTATACGGTGCTCCGCAAAAATGGTGACACCAAGCTTCGCGGGATCACCCGAAATCTCGAACTCTAAAAATTTTGCCAATCTCTCGCTTTCTTCGTCCAACGACTCACTTAACCCGCCACGTGGCGTCGATTTTTCGCTAGCGGTCGATGTCCCCTCTCCCCTTGACGGACTCGTCACGAGATCTGTCGCTTCCGCTGATTGCGATTCTCGCGGTTTTATGTTGGGACCAACGGGTTTCTCTCCCGCTCGGTTTTTCGTCCCTGGGGTTCTCTCTCGCAAGTGCTGCCGCCAGCGAGCTGGTCGTTTCTCTTTCTAACGAATGTTGTCGCGCAAGATCGTCCGCAAATCTCCAAGAATTTTGCGTGAAATTGACCACGACACCAAAAGCCATTAAAAAGTCCATACCTAATATGCAGGGTAACGCTAAGGTTTGCAACGCTTACGCACTTAGAGTGCGCGTGGGATTTTCCAATTCGATGGGCACGTCTACCTGCCCTCTTATCCGCGTCGTCTGCCTGGTCGCAATCGTCACGCGGCAATCCCTGGCCGGACGAAACCGAAAATCTAAGGATGTCACGAAATCAATAGCGGCCGGACCCAAAAACGTTAGACTCGACCCAAAATCTAATAAGGCGTGAACTTCATTACCCGATATTTTAACATGGACAAATGAGAGGCATGATTCTCTTGCCCCGAACGAATTACATACGTAATCTGATCGACACTACTAAATTATTGGGAGAGGGGGGAGGAGTAGGAGTCGCGCTTCCCCCCGCTCTCAACTCCTTTATGCGTTTCCCGAATAATCGGAGCAAGTGCGTAGCGTAACTTCTGCCTTTCCACATCGATAGCAATGCGTGCGCGGAGCGGCTTTGTAGTCATGCACGAAGTGGTCGATCTGGTCGCAATTCCAACACTTGCCCGGGTTGGTACGGGCTACGCTCGTAGACGGAGTAGCTGTCGACGTATTTGCTATAGCGGTGGTCGTTGCGGACGCGGCGGTGTTCGCTTCGTTGCGAGTTTTCGCCTTCTTTCCCTTCCTCGCTTGCGCCACTCTCTCCTGATTCCGAAATCCAACGCTGCTATTGTATCATTTAATTTCCCGTGTCGCCCTCCTTCTTTCGAAGGCCGGTACGCTAAATTGGGAAATAATAAACGCTCCGGTGGCGCTCGATAACTTAAAGCTGACCGACAACAGCTTTCCGCGCGCACCGCCAATACCTCTAATGACTCTAAATCGGTGATCGAATCGCGCGGCACCATCGTCTGCAAGCGCGGAAACATATGACGATGCGCATACCCGATTTTCTCCTCCTCGCTCCACGGAGGGGAGAGGCGGTCGAAGAGACGTTAAGCACGTTAGGTAGTCGATGACCGTTTCGCGCTCCTCCTGCGTACGCCGCATTATTTCATTCCGCAAGGCGAATAGGAAGCCGGGGTCACCAAACGCGCCCGCCACGCAGTCTTAAACGCTGCCCACGTCGTTAGCCTCGAATGCTTACTGCGGAACCAATGCAACGCGATTTCCGACAAGAAGAAAAATAGACACCGCAATACGTCCGAAGTTCCATTTGCGCATGATATTGTAAGCCGTGGCCGCGTCTCCCGATCCTGGTGGTCGGTGTCCTCCGCCTCTCCCCGAAGCGTGAACACGTACGTGCGGCACCATCATAGCTTTGACTGGAATGTCTCCTCCTCGAGGAAGTCCAGATGACCGGATTCCGACATCCCGTGCGCGCCGTCCGCGTCCCCTAACGATTTATCCGAGCGCGTCGCCCGCTGGTGACGCAATAATCGGAGTGCAAGCGCAGATTGGGAGCCGTCGGTTGACACCCCCTGTTTTGCAAGCGCCGCGATCAGTTGTTCCTGAATGGCGGAAAAAATCCACTCGTCGTCGTATTTTGGCGGATTCATAGGATCGCGTTATTATTCCAGCGGAATCGACAACGTTTCCTCGCGTCTATTTTCTCCGACAAATCACATTAATTACTACACCGGTAACGGACGCGAAAATAAACGGTCGAGTCAAGCGTCTTCTAATATTTAGGATATTCGGCCTACGAACGCATAAACATAGTTCGACTCTTAGGCAGCGCGCCTTCCCCCTAAATTCCTCGGCGTGTTTACCTCTACGCCAAGTATTACAATCGGCACAGAATGGCGACTTTCGCCGTCGTGATAGAGTTCTCACAATTATTCGCTTTCAAAGTCCAGCGAAAATTCTCGGCACTACAGGCCGAGATTAACACGAAACTCGCAAATCCAAAATCACACGCGAAATCTATTAATGTAATCTCATTAGAGTTAAGCACAGTTTATCAACATCAAGCAATAAGAGAAATCAAACTTTTATTACTTAAGGCATGATAAGATTAGTAGGAAAAGAAAATTAAGGCAGACCAGCATACGACGCACACAACACTTACTCAGAGAAAACAACAAAAAATGACACACACGAAAGAGAATTTCTCGCTTACCGTAAATGTCTTCCTTGAAATACACGAAAAAAAATTTTCAATCGCTACGCCCTTGCATTCACGTGATCTCCACATTGGGCACCAAATTTTGTCACGAGCTTTCGCGAGAGCGGGCGAACGCTCGAGATTAAAGAACAAGGTGAAATTATGCGCGAAACGCGCGTGAGGGCGACGTTCTAAACCGACACAGAAATGTAATCAAGTCGCGATAAGTTGGGCGCCAGACGCGATTACAGGTCGCGTCACCATTATTCGCGAGTCTCTACGTCATTACACAATAGCAGGCGAACCATATTATATATGATGCCTTTCTTAACTAACGCAAAATCCGAGGATCGTCGCTCGCACGTGGCCAGCCAGCTTCCCTAACGGTAAAGGGGCAGGGCGGAGAGAGCAAGGGGCGAAGCAAATCGCTCTCTCGAGGAAGGAAATAGGCAGGCGAGAAATTCCACGAGACAAAATGAGGCCGATGTAACAAGTCAGAAAAGAAAAAATATATTGTAGCAAGCAGATTAATATAGGAAAATAATCAGTTTTACTGAACAAAACAATCAAGCGTACGCGCAACAAAGCTTAAGGATTTATTGCACGCACGTAAACGATGGCAAAACACGCGAATACAGTCTAAACAACTAATAAACGCGATCACATTAATATTGCTGACAACGGTGGAAAACGAACGCGAGAAAATACTAAGCAAATAATAAGCGCAAGCAAAACGGTAAAAAATAAGATACAAGGCGATAACAAAGAATAGAGAAGAAAACGCTAAACGAAAAATTAAGGCAAGATGCCAAACGCTATAAACTACTCTACTATAACCGGCACGCCGACCGTGCGATCACGGTAGCGGCACGACTCGCGCACGTGTACGAGGACTTTGCGGCTTCCCGGTTGAACCGACCGCCGGTTTTCGCGGCGGGATCTGCGACGTAATTCGCGATAACCAACAGCCGGACAGCCCGACAACTCCTCGCGCTTGAGATCGCTCTTGCCCCGTTATTACTAAAGATGTGCGGTCAATCGTTGAACGGCGGACGCAACACTTACCGTAACACGAAAGGAGCTTACGACCGCAGAGCACGAGTATGTCTGCTCGGTCCGCTCGTGGCTTTACAGTAGACGGTAGAGGGTCACCTCGCCGACACCGTGAATCCTCTCCTTGGTCTCGTTCCCTCGGACTCGCTTGGAGATCGTCGTCCGGGTCAGGGCACTTTCCAATATTTCGCCGACGACCAAGGCTCGTGGATTCGCTCGCTCGCTCGCTAGGTCTCTAGCCTACGCCAGGTCGCACGTAAAATGCCGGGAGGATCGCGTTCGATGCGCGATCGAAAAGTGCGCCCCTACCCAAGGGGTGCGCGTTGTCGTCATACGTAGCTACACGGCCAATTAGCGCCTGCGGTTGTTCTGGCAGCATCAAGGCCGTATCGTCGCAAGATTCCGCGGTTACTCGCGGTTCCCGGCACCGGCTGACATTGTCCTCGCTCCCCGCGTGGGATTTTCAGGGTCCACGGCGCTCTTTCTCTCGGTGATCCTCCTCTGGTCATGTCCAAGTCACCAACCGACATCTGGCGGCCCTTGCCTCGGCCGTCCATCTGTCGAATTCTACCATCCGATCCTTATGATTGTCGAGCCTCCTTTACGGCGCCTGTCTTTCACCGCAGGTTGACTCTGCTTGTGTTCTGTCAGCGGTCCTGTGCGTCGGCCCTGGATAACTCTCCCCGTGCGCCTGCCGCCGCTGGCATCCTTCCGCTCTTTCTTGAAGCTCGTCGAGAGGTGCCCAATTTTACATGAAAAGAATTCGCAAATAAGTCCTGTAGTCATTAAAAAAAAAGTTGGAAGGTTTGAAAGGTTTAACCTTCCCCTTCACAATGCCGTTCTAGATAGAACAGGGAAATATACTTACTTTGAACTACATAAAAATGTCGACCAGTGCCAAATGTCTCGAATAGCCCCGAGCCCGGGGTAATTCGAAACCAGTCCGGGAGTATTCTGAAATTTGTGTTTTAAGACGAAAAAATGTAAAAAAGTTATTGTTAAGACTTTGTTTTATTCAAATAAAATATATAGTATTATTAAGAAAAGTTGCATACAATAAAAAAAATGAACATACAGTAGAGAATTTTATTGCTTCAGCGTTTTTGGAACAAGTCAGGGACTATTCGTATTTCGTTTAATTACATCTATTGAGTATTAAATTGTGTATTTTGGTACATAGAACGCGAATATAAAAGAAAAAATCGTCCGAACGATTTGACGTTCGGTGTTTCGAATAACCCTGGTGTCAACTCTGCGCATTATTGCGTATGGTTTACAAAAATAGACATCACACAACAAAAAATAAGAACAAAATGTTTCAAATACATTCAACTGGACACGATACATTCAAAGTTTTCAAAAAGAATATTATTTATCTTACTTAAATTTCGAAGAAATGCTGACTGTCAGAAATTACTTCGATCTCGCAAAACACATTTTTTACTGCCACGACTTCAATATGACGCCGTCACCAACGAAACTTTATTAGCAGCGTCGTAACATTAGGACGCGTTTACAATTATTTAAAGTAAATTTTTGACATGTACTCATACAAAGACATTTTCATTTTTTCAAGTAGCCCCGGTCTCCTCTATATAGAGCAAGGACAACGGTCGTGGAATATACGGGGTAATGGAATATCACGGTATATCGTATAATTCGCGTTAAATTCAAAAAACAGCCGTTAAAATTACTTCGCTGCAATATATTTATACACTGTAGGATGTTTACTGTCATTAGTGTTTGTTGTGTTTTTATAAAAGCTAAATTAGTTTTGTTGATAGTAAAAACTTTAACAGGTGTATATTTTCTACGTAATTTTGAGAAGTATGTTACATATTAATTTTTTAACTTTAATTTAAATTGAAAGTCTTGAATGTCTCGAATATCATAATATTATTGAATTTAATGTATGTCGTAATGTATGTATGAATTCGTCAAATTTAGTCATGTTATATGTGAGCTATGGTTGTGGCAGACAATTATCACGATTCTGAGAGAAAAAATGAGAAAATAAAAAAAAAGAGAAAGTTTAATTTAACCGGGCGTATGATCTTCAGATGTTAGTCATAAATTTTCTAACATTCGGTGATCATAAAACCTTGCACATGTTCATTGTTAGAGCACGTTCTGACCCGTTCGATCTGCAATGGTCAGAAGTAAAATCGTTGGCCCGGACAAGACAAGTCAGATTAGATCTCACTAGACTTCAGACGCGAGCACATCTCCGTCGCGTATTCGTTATCTATTTTGTGTCATTTAATCAGTACAATTATATGTATATACCGAACAATCATTTCATTTCATTTCATTAATATACACACCCATTACCTCCTCACTTCCAAAGTGGAATTGGATCATCTGTCGTGTGCATCTCTTTTGCAACTTTACAATCTCATTGTAGATATTGTATAATGTTTATTAGAGAGACAGAGAGAGAGAGAGAAGAAAAGAAATTATTTTAGAAAGTTTTAAATTTTATTTAAAAATATTTTTAAATAAAATATTGTAGGATATATAAATATTAAATATGATCTTTTAATTTAATAAAAACGTGATATTATTCATTCTTATTTGACTTAGGGCTGTGTTATGTTTGAAAAGTAATCAGCGCGCAGTTTCGTTAATTTGAATGGGTATATAAAATCACACAAACAAACATAACACGAAGATCCAGCTACGACCGTAAAAGGCTTTCTTATTTAATTGGTATTATACATTACTCGGTCGAATAACTTCACTTCGAAAATTCGTTTAAATATGATCTGTTAAATACAAATTACGCGCATCGAAATAGCATGCCTCGCATGCACGCCAGTTACAACACTCGCGACAACTCG
Organism: Solenopsis fugax; assembly: GCA_003595255.1. Lineage (NCBI taxonomy): Eukaryota > Metazoa > Arthropoda > Insecta > Hymenoptera > Formicidae > Solenopsis > Solenopsis fugax. The sequence continues at coordinate 8,886 of QKQZ01002450.1, read as the reverse complement.
CAGCAATCTCAAACCCTGTGGGAATCTCGGATCCTGCAAAGCTCTTGGACCTCGCGGTATTCTCTTCGACCACGCGGCACGCACTCAACTCTCAATTCGCAACTCGCAACTCACAACTCGTAACTCGCAACTAGCTGCACACTCTCTCATCGCACTGCTACAGCAACTACTCTCGCACGTGCTCGCGCATCCTCGGACACTCGTCGAGCTCGCTCACACATCACACGCACACACATGCTCGCACTCAGTTAACCATCCCACAATATATTTTATGAAATGTTTGTAAAACATTGTCTTGTGGCACTTATTTGTATATAAAATCTAAGACGTATTATTAATTTATGTTTAAGAGTTTTAAGAAGGACTCACAAAATTCAATACTCAAAAAACAAGGGGCAATGAGAGTCGACGCGGTTGTTAATGCGTGTTCATAATTCTTCTTGTTTATTAACAAATTAACATTAGATATGTCCGAACGTTTCGATCCGAGTTTGGATCATCTTCAGCGAAAATAACAAACGTAAACGTAACTTCCTCCGCATCACATAGCGTTGTCAAATATATTTTTGTCTGTCACAATCGGATGGTTATCCGAATGGTATATCTTGAAATTTGAAAGTGTGACGACAAACATCAATATACGTTAACTACAAAAGATTCGCAAATAACAGTTTTTTACTCACCATGTTAAGCAAGAAGAAAAAATCCATAAATAGCATGCAGAATTAGTCAATAAATATTACAAACGTTGACGGTAACACAGCTGAATTAACATTAATAAGACGCAATAATTACAGATCTCTCGAATTTAAGCGTTATAACAGTTCTCGTCAGTGTCATGGTCATAACAATAATGAAACTCGACGTTGGTTAGTAGGTAGTTTAGGCGATAGAATCGAGCGGATGAAAACAGAATTTCTAAACAAGATTTCTAAATATTATGTCAAAAATTAAAATCTCTCAAGGATACAAGTATAGGCATGATGTAAATATTCCGTATCTGCCTGTCTATTCAGACCATTTTCTTGGCACTTTATATGTAACATTTCTGAAACTAAGCGTTTCCCTAAGAAGCGTTCTTTGTCAAGAATTAAAATGTTATCCCAGTCAAATTCATGGCCTTTGGTTATTCTATGTTCCATAATAACCGAATGAGTACCGGTGTTCCTTCTTATGTGATTTTTATGTTCCGATATTTTAGTTTTTATTTGTCTCCCTGTTTGTCCTACATATGATGCGTTACATTCTTGGCATAATATTTTGTAGACCACGTTTTTTTGAGATAGTTTAGGAAGATTGTCCTTCTGTGCTTTAATAATTGACCCTAGTTTGTTAAGACTGAAGTAAGAAATTTTTGTATTCAGATCTTTTGTAATGTTTTTAAATTTATGCGAAATTGGATATATATATGGAACAGTAAACCATGTATTGTTCTTTTTATTGTCGTTCCCACTTCCATTACTAGGAGTCTTTTTTTCCTGCATTTGTTTTTTAACTAAGTATTCGAGTTTTGCATTCATGGTATTGAAAATGAAATTGCTGGGATAATCATTGTCAAGGAGAACTTCAATGGCTAGTCTTAAATTTTCTTGTTGAAATCTTGGGTGCGATAATAAAACGGCCCTATCCACCATGCCCATAATTGTACCTCTCTTTTGGGAGGCGGGTGTTGTGATAAAAAATTGAGGTATCTTCCTGAGAATGTGGGCTTGTGATACCAATTGAATTCTATCCTTTATCGTGTCTTTTTATCAACGTCACATCAAGGAAACTCAAAGCATCCTCCTTCATTTCTAAGGTAAATTGTAACCTTGGATGAAAGGCGTTTAAGTTTTTTAGGACAAACTCCTCTGAGTAACGTGGTATGGTCATGGCAATATCTTATGTAAAAGGAAGGATTAAACCCTGCATTCTCTAGAGCCCACTCTTTTAAGTCTTGCATGACTAGATCCGCAATAATCGGTGAGAGCCCATGGGTGTCCCAAAATTCTGTTTGTAAATAATATTGTCAAACGAAAAGTAAGTTGAACCTAAGACCATTTTTAAAGCCTCTATAAATTCTTCTCTGAGTATGTTGCAATTTCCTGAGATATAATCCCATCTCAATACGCTATTAATAGCCAAGTCAATCGGAATATTTGTAAATAATGAAACAACGTCTAGTTAAATTAAAACATGATCTGCGTCAATTAAAGTATCATTCAATTTTTCAATGAGTTCAAAACTATTTTCAATGAGGCTAAAAGTGTTCTGTTGCTTGGGAGGACAAACAGGGAGACAAGTAAAAACTAGAATATCGGAACATAAAAATCGCATAAGAAGGAACACCGGTACTCATTCGGTTATTACGGAATATAGAATAACCAAAGGCCACGAATTTGTTTGGGATAACATTTTAATTCTTGACAAAGAACGCTTCTTAGTTTCAGAAATGTTACATATAAAGTGCCAAGAAAATGGTCTGAATAGACAGGCAGATACGGAATATTTACATCATGCCTATACTTGTATCCTTGAGAGATTTTTTATTTTTTGACATAATATTTAGAAATCTGTTTTCATCCGTTCGATTCTATCGCCTAAACTACCTACTAACCAACGTCGAGGTTCATTATTGTTATGNACGTCGAGGTTCATTATTGTTGTGACCGTGACACTGACGAGAACTGTTATAACGCTCAAATTCGAGAGATCTGTAATTATTGCGTCTTATTAATGTTAATTTAACTGTGTTACCGTCAACGTTTGTAATATTTATTGACTAATTCTGCATGCTATTTATGGATTTTTTCTTCTCCTCGCTTCACATGGTGAATAAAAAACTGTCATTTGCGAATCTTTTGTAGTTAACGTTATTGATGTTTGTCGTCACACTTTCAAATTTCAAGATATACCATTCGGATAACCACCCGATTGTGACAGACAAAAATATATTTGACAACGCTATGTGATGCGGAGGAAGTTACGTTTATTGATATTTTCGCTGAAGATGATCCAAACTCGGATCGAAACGTTCGGACATATCTAATGTTAATTTGTTAATAAACAAGAAGAATTATGAACACGCATTAACAACCGCGTCGACTCTCATTGCCCCTTGTTTTTTGAGTATTAATTTGTTTTTTTATAAATAAAAGTGCCTGTCATGACATTAGTTGTTAGTATTTTACGATCCCCCTGTTATTCCACAAACGCATCCTTTTTTGCTCTCTTTAATAAAGTATAAATTACTTTCGTACCCGCCAAATTTTTACATTTAGGGTAATTAGTAAAACTCTATAGCTAATAAATTAGCGTTGGTTGGAATTGTATCGCCTTAATATTTATTAAATTATTGTCAAAAAGCAAACTATTTTATTATCAACTCCTTTTTTCTATTTCTTATTAATCTTTTGACTTTATCTTGCGTAATTATATTCCATTCATTTTCAAGAACGTTGAAGTTCTTACAGTGATTAAAGAGCAGATAATGTGATTTCTTACTTTCCTGCCAAAGTTGTCCCATAAGTGTTTAATGAGATTTAAATCTAGACTATTTGCTGGCCAATCGAATCTGTTTATGATAACTTTATTCAAGAAATTAAGCACTTTTCTCGCAACGTGTGGTCGAACATTATCTTACATAAATAAGAAATTCTCTGATGAAATGTGTGCGTATGGAACATTGTATGGAATAAAAACGTCGTATACATCTACGTTCATGTTCCTGTCAAAAGAGTGCAGATCTGCACAAGCATTCATTGAAATTCCTGTCCAAATCATCACAGCTTCCTTTTCTTAACAATGTCTACGACTTACAATCTGCAAATCGTTCTCCACTATGACGATAAACTCGTTCTTGTCCATTTGGAGAATAGAAACAAAAACGAAATTCAGATCACTAAAGAATATTTTGTTTTAGTCTGCGTAAGTCCAGTCTTTATGCTCAACTTCAAAATTGAGTCGAGTTACACAATGACGATGTGTAAGCAAAGGTATAGCCGTTGGCCTACGCGAAAACAGATTTTGTTCCGCTAATTTTTTCCGAATTGTGTTAACGGATACATCCATGTTGCAGACATCACGAATGGATCGTAAAAATACTTGTAAACATACAAATTATTAAATTGATTAGCAATTTATTTTTCGTGATATTACATTTCTGGGTTCTTCTTAAAAGTTGTGTTTTAAGTCCGGCAAGTATGCATAAATAATGAATAGATAATAAAAAGTAAAAGACAATAACACATTTATTTAATGATGTTTTATTTCCATTAAATTAAAAGTAGCGTACAAGAATAATTCCGGATACCTTGTAACATAAAGTTATATGCTATGTACTTTTCGAGAATCTTCGATAATAAATGTTCGTAGAGAATCCGAAACAAGTTTGAGCTGTGATGTTACGAAAGCTTCACATCTTGTGCATGATTATAGGCTATAAAGAATCATGGCAGAACTATCATCTTCTATATGTATATGTAAGGTATGTACTCATATAATCACACCTAGAAGCAGTTCATCTGGCGAAATTGTCGGTCCAGACATCATCTGTTTGAAATTTGTAGCATCCGCAGCAGATTAATTTTATCGCAGTTTTGAATGTCTGAAGAAACGGTTGGCTCTCGATATAACGTAGATTATTGCATTCAATACTTTTGAAATATATTCGATAAAAAATCAAGAGCGTAATACTAATCGGAAAAATAGCAGAATAATTTGTTAATTTTTAAAATGTTGAAGATTTCATAAATTCTTTATTGAAAAACAAAATAGTTTATGAATAATGCAGAAAATATAGGGCATAGCAGGATAAGTATGTGTATATTGCCCTCGCACGAATCTGGTTGAGATTTTTACCATAAGTTGGTAGTCATGTAAAACTAAATTTCTCAAAAGATTATATCTGAAAAAATTTTTTTTTTATGGGAGTTATGGGGGTAAAACTGAAAATTTTTTAAATGAAATTTCTCTTCAATGGATGAACCGATTTCGACGAAAAAAAAATATGTTATGAGGATCAACGAAGCGGTGTTTAAAAAAAATTATGAAATTTTTTTTTTAAAAGAACTGGTTGAAAAAAATTTCAAAATTTTTCCAATTTTTTTTTATTGTATGTACTTGAAATACTATCACCATTTTTTACTAAAATCATCTTCAACTTATCTAGTATAACATATTAAATTTTCAAAACAATCGGAAAGGTAATACATAGTTTAAAAAATTGAAGATTGTCAGTCGCATGCCGCGTACGATTTGTCGGTCGCAGCGCAATAGATAGAACATCACAGTATTCATCTATTTTGTCATTTGAACTGTTCCTGCGATCTTCAATTGTTTTTTCTTTCTCGTTGTTTCATTTCTCACATTCATTAATTTTTCGGTTGAACGAATAAGTTACATGTAATATTCTTACTCTTCGACAATTTAACTGTTTTTTTACTTGACTACTATCTTTAATTGACTTCCATAATTTGGTATTCAGAACATTTCTCATGTTTTTCGATCTTTAAACGTTTCTATTATCTACAACTTAGGATTGTAAGTAGCTTTTTTATTTTGTTTTGTTTTACTTTAAGTATTTTAAATGTTTATTTGATTTAAAAATGCAAAACACTTATTTCCATTCGTTGATATTATCATAATTAAACGTTGCATGTTGTAATTTTCTCATATTTCGAAATATAAAATGAATCCCGGGATTTTATTTTTTATGTATCATTGTATATTATATTATACTACATATATTATATATATTTTTATGTATCATTATTTATTATATATAATAATACATATTAATATATAATTATCATACAATTATCATATATGTTTATATATGATTATAGGTATATAAAATATGTCCATATATAGATATTAAAATGTACATAATTATACGTAATTTTAATTATATTGTATATAAAACATTTTTTCCATGATTTTTTACATGATTTGATGGAAAATCACATCACTCGAAAAGCCATTGTTAATATTTTCTTCCTTTTATGCAAGTGGCAGCCACAATACTAACAATTACCCCCCTTTTTTGTGTTCGTCCATTTTCTTCCAAAACACATTTCTTATAAGAAATAATTATATATATTTTCTTCCAAAACACATTTTTTATAAGAATGTGTTTTGGAAGAAAATGGACAAAGACAAAAAAGGAGGCTAATTGTCAGTATTGTAGCTGCCACTTGCATAAAAGGAAGAAAATAATAACAATGGCTTTTCGAGTGATGTGATTTTCCATCAAATCATGTAAAAAATCATGGAAAAAATGTTTTATATACAATATAATTAAAATTACGTATAATTATGTATATTTTAATATCTATATATGGACATATTTTATATATAATCATATATAAACATATATGATAATTGTATGATAATTATATATTATTATGTATTAATATATATAATAAATAATGATACATAAAAATATATATAATATATGTAGTATAATATAATATACAATGATACATAAAAAATAAAATCCCGGGATTTATTTTATGTTTCGAAATATGAGAAAATTACAACATGCAACGTTTAATTATGATAATATCAACGAATGGAAATAAGTGTTTTGCATTTTCAAATCAAATAAACATTAAAAATAGTTAAAGTAAAACAAAACAAAACAAAAAAAAGCTATTTATAATCCTGAGTTGTAGATAATAGAAACATTTAAAGATCGAAAAACATGAGAAATGTTCTGAATACAAAGTTATGGAAGTCAATTAATGAATGTGAGAAACGAAACAACGAGAAAGAAGAAACAATTGAAGATTGCAGGAACAGTTCAAATGACAAAATAGATGAATACTGTGATGTTCTGTCTATTGTACTGCGTCCGACAAATCGTACGCGGCATGCGACTGACAATCTTCAATTTTTTAAACTATGTACTACCCTTCCGATTGTTTTGAAAATTTAATATGTTATACTAGATAAGTTGAAGATGATTATAGTAAAAAATGATGATAGTATCTCAAGTACATACAATAAAAAGATTTTTTTAAATTTTTAAATTTTTTTTTAACCAGTTCTTTCTCGAAAAAAAAATTTCATAATTTAAAAAAATTTTTTTATTGTATGTACTTGAGATACTATCACCATTTTTTTCGAAAAAAAAAAATTTCATAATTTTTTTTAAACACCTTTTCGTTGATCCCCATAACATATTTTTTTTCGGCGAAATCGGTTCATCCATTAAAGAGAAATTTCATATTTTAAATTTTCAGTTTTACCCCCATAACTCCCATAAAAAATTTTTTTCAGATATAATCTTTTGAGAAATTTAGTTTTACATGACTACCAACTTATGGTAAAAATCTCGACCAGATTCGTGCGAGGGCAGCATACACATACTTATCCTGCTATGCCCTTTGAACCAAGTGCAGATAGCACTACAAGTAAGTACGTATTAATTCATCACATTTTAATTTCTTTATTCTTATATTATTTAATTTTTAAATTTCCATTTAATAAAATTTATATTATAAACCTACAACTTTTAATACAGCCGAAATTATTTTCACAGTAACTAATATGGTAAAGTCGCCTATTATAGGATAAGTTCCTTACGAGGTAACGAGGTTTCTGCTACATAAGCGCTTGTGGTTGGTGCCATCATAAACTTATTATTCTTGGAGTGAAATCTATTATCTAGTAGAAAATTCATTATTAGATCATGCGTGCAGTCATTGAAAAAAAATTTTTTGAAATTAGATATTGTCAAGTTTTATTGAGGTGAGTCTTTAAATCTTGTTTATTATATAATAAAAAAATATTTAGTAATAAATTCTGCATGCAGTAATAAAGTCGTATTAATAGAAAAATATGGAATGTGATTATTTGCTTAATTATAAATATTAGATTTAGTGATCGTGAAAGCGCAGGGCGTAGAGCTCGTAATATGAAACTACACTAAAAAATTCTCATTTATTATTGCATATTCTGACTTTAAGAGCTTTTCAAAATGCTATAATAAAGTTTTTCATTGAGAACTTTTCGAGGCGTGAAAATTACAACCTTCAGCATTAGTACTGAGACTTTAAAAAAATTTCATGTACAACAAAATATAACTATTATCGATTGCTTTGGCAATAAAACTTAAATATATTTACTATAATTTGTATAAAAAAATAGGAGTTAATGGTACAAATTAAACAGATTATAAACCTTTAAAGAAAGATATGTCATAATAGACGAATTTACCCTATCTTTTACATGTCTCTATATTTATTCATTTTGATTAAATCAATTTTTTGGATAATTCTAGAATTTTCAAAAGTATATCTTTTTTAATATAAAAATTTAAATAAAACTAGAGAATCACACGAATAAACAAAAATTAAAACGCAAAAAGAACGGACTACCAGAGATTCGCGAAAAGCGAATTGAGTGAGCAGACGAGAAAGGAAGACGATCGAATTATCAGGAAACTCGATATAGCGACACGGCCGCGTCATGGAGATTCCCCCGGGTCGGTTTCTCCGGATATCCCCTTGATTTCTGACGGCTAACGCGAGTCTGATGTTTGCCGAGGGGATTGCGCACGGGTACATCACCCTTATCCACTACCCTATATCGTTAGCGGGTAGACAAAGGGTGCGTGCCCGTGTCGCTGAAATACGCGCCTGGAGGCACTGCTAATTTTGCCGATAATAGATTTCTAAGTCCGCATCGCATCATTTCCGTCATTCGTCAAAGTCTTGTTTGCACAGATTATATCTAACACATCATTACAATAAAAAAATTCGAAACAAAGACAATAAAAAGAATTTATTTTTTAGAATAATTCTACATTAAAATGAGATTATCAACAAGAAAACTGTAAAATGTTAAATATAGAAAATAATAAGACTCGTAAAATTGTAAACATAAAGGTAAGTAGCGGCAGGT
>QKQZ01002449.1:0-29679 GCA_003595255.1 Solenopsis fugax | reverse complement strand
ATAATAAACATTGTACAATTACATATTGTTTATACCATTCTTATTTATTTTCATTTCTTACATCATATTAAAAAATTTTCCACACACTATAACATGTACTTTTAACCAAAAACACTCCAGGACACGAATATCAGCGTGTATCATGTTATCTTTGTCTAACATTTGGTGAACAAGGATAAAATCAGTCCAAGATGGCGACGCTATGGACCAAGTTATTCCGTTCGGCGAATTTCCTCTTTTCTGGAACATTTTTCGTGACCACTTTCAATCTCTGCAGTTCTCTCTCCTTAATCTTCCTTCATGGAAAATACCCGTTGTTAAAACAGTTCAATTTGCCGCTTAATGTAACGTAATGATGACGTATCAAGATGCAACTCTCATTGGCTGGCTGCCATTATATTTTGGATTTATATTCAAAGAAATAAATCCTTAATTGGGCACTCTTCAATACATTAACATAATAATTAATCATGAAATTAGTAACTTAAGTTCTATTTTGATAAGAATGCCATGATTTCAAGTGCAAATATTTTTGGGAATTTCCAGCAACGCGAACAAATCTAATGTTTCTGAACGCAGCGTAGATGGAGTCGGCACCGCGACAATCAGCTTATAGCACTTGGCGATCTTGGTCACTGGCTGAAGTTGAATAGACGCTGCCAGAGGTTGAGCCTCCTTCTTTTCCGGTACGCTCTTTTGGGTGACCGTGTCTTGTTTAGTTTTAGCTGCAGTTGAATCTTTCTCCATCTTCCACAATGAGGATTTATAAGGATATTTTCACTGGTGAGTAAATGAAGAACGATACCCGCGATTGAGCAAACCAAGTATTTTTCATTTTCGTCACCAAGACGCTATAATGCTTATAAGGAGCAAAATGCCTGCACGCTAATAAGCACTCGAACTTGACGATGTCTGGACACGTTGAGGAATATTTTACATCATTTCTTTGCGTGGAGTTACATTCAAAGGCTTCGACAATATATGACGAATTAGCACAATTATTATATCGAAATTTAACTTTGGTATAAAATGCTATCAAATTCCTAACCTCTCCATATGTTCTCGAAGATTCGTAAGATTGCAGGAATAACATACTCGTTTAGTTCCCGTAAAGCGGCCCAATATTATTGCACAATGATAATTATTGATCGTATGGAAGTTAAAATGAGAATTTTTTTAATTGTCTAGAGAAATATTGTATATTAGGTATACAATATTATTGAGCATCTAGACATTTCTTTTTTAGATTATGCAATTTACCAAAAAATACCTAAGCTTATAAAATTATAATTGTAATATTATAATATTCCATATATATTTTTTAGGAGACGAGATGTTCTCTGACACCTACAAAATCAAGTTGGTAGATGATGTACTATATGAAGTATATGGCAGGGTACGTATACATATATACATAACCCTTATGATACAATGTGGAAAAGAATACCTTCTTGTCTCAATCATGATCTCATGTCCAATCATTTTTTTCAGTTATTTAAAGTAGTTAAAAAAATCTTTAAAAATTAATGAACTTGTAAGTTTCTGGAACAAATGTCTGTATTTCTTTTTGGAAAAAAATAGAATATATAATTTAATTATCTTCGAAATTTCAAGAAACTTCCATGAATAGAAATTAATTGAACAGATACCTATAATCACACCTTGAGTGTTAACACTTATAAAGTACTTTATGTAAGGAGCAATGGCATAATGTATTTAATTTTTTTAGTTGGTTACTCGTAAGGCGGGTGATGTTGAAATCGCTGGATTTAATCCATCTGCGGAAGAGGCTGATGAAGGTACCGACGAAGCTGTAGAGTCGGGTGTAGATGTTGTATTGAACCATCGCCTTCAGGAAACATTTGCCTTTGGAGATAAAAAGTCTTATACATTATACCTCAAAGATTACATGAAGAAGTAAGTATCATCAATGTCCATTTATTAATTTAAATTTATTTTGTTACAATAGTAAATAATGCCATTATTGTAATATACACAGTTAGAAAATAAATCTATCTTGCTTTATGTTAAGATTTGTACAAAAGTATTGTTTGAAGTAAGATTTGTACGAGAATTATTAAAAAGCTTTCAAAATTAATGAATGAAGATGAATCACAGTAATATGATTCATTGATAAAATTACGCAACATTTTTCAATTAGTCATTATAATAGTTTTTCCATGAAAAGTAATAAAACATTTTTTGAGTAATAGAAAAATTTTTATTCATTTATTTATGAGTATTCTATTTATATGTATACTCACACGTAACATGTATTATAAATATATTTGCTAAATTTTTTTTATAGATTAGTAGCAAAGCTAGAAGAAAAGTCACCTGATCAAGTAGAGGTTTTTAAAACAAATATGAACAAAGTCATGAAGGACATCTTAAGCCGTTTCAAGGAATTACAATTTTTCACCGGTATCTCAATGGACATTGATGGAATTGTGGGCCTCATGGAGTACCGTGAGATTGATGGCGATTCTGTGCCTGTACTCATGTTCTTCAAGCATGGTCTTGAAGAAGAAAAGTTCTAAGTAATTTATTGATATTATTATTTGTTATTATTAAGATTTTTATTCTTATTTGTTATACTATATTAATAGTAGTATTAGTATTATTGAGAGCTATCAGTCCCTATACGTCACTCAGATCTAGAAAGTTTATCAGTAACTCCTACTAAAGATTGCGAATTTAAAAATTGTACATATGGGATATGTGGATTTGAATTAGTGATCTGTCATTTATGAATGCGTCGCTCTCACACAAAGTCATACGACATCGCAATGCTGTATTAGTTTCATATTTAATTTATATGATATCAAATCGAGATATAAGAGGAAAGAAAGAGATTGACTAAAATATACATGTAACTATTCGTGATCAACACGTTTTATTTGTGTTTGTCACTGCACAGACATGTTAGATCAAATTGGTGAACAGATTCACGCTGCTATGACTTTCTAAGCGCAGCGACTATTATTAACCAAACATTTTTAATTATAATGCAATATTTAAGATTAAGATATTCATGTAATAGAGATTAATCTTTTTCTATGTGCTTTTTCAGTGAACTGGAAATCAAGACTGCACACATGCTGAAAAGCTGTGAAATTTAGTTAAAAATGTGAAACAGTTCAACTTCCAATCTTAATTTGCAATGCAATTAACAAATACATTTTAAAAAAATTTCCGGTAGTGACTATTTCTTGATAAATAATTGTACATACTCTGTAATATGAGGGAAAGTGGTGGCAACAGGATTCTTCATAACAATGTGCAAGCAATTAACTGAAAGATGTATGTAACAATATTTTTGTTTTCGTATCCGATTTTGTATTTTAGACAATATTTTATTTATATATAAAACAAAAATGGAAGATGGGGAAAGAACTTGCAGTGATAGACTTACATCGGTAGATGTAATGTTTGCAATTATGTTAACGTCTATTAACTCAATGATCGACAATTTCTGAACTATATTCGACTTAATGTCCATCCATAAATAAAAAAAAATTTTTCCGTAATTTTTATTTTATTTACACATTTCTATTTATTTCTTCCTTCGTTTCCTTGATTGCTCCTCGTAGCTAATATAACATATAATTTATATAACATGTGTAATTTATGTAAGCTGTCATATAATTTGAAATGCATCCAAGCATTTCATATTATATACATACATTTTTACGAGATACGGTTGATTGCGTATGCTTCAGGAAATATTTTAATTATTACATTCAGCTCTCTTTTCCTTAAATAGTAGAGAAGTGCCGTGTATATATATATATATATAAGTATATATATATTTGTCATATTGCACTTTACATACACACATACATGTGTAAGCAATCATATTGTACATTTGTCCATTATGAATCGAATGACTATGTGAAAGATATGAACTTTTAATTGCTTCATAAACGGAAGTATGATGCACAAAAATTTGTCTGCCTCCAATAATACAGTTAATAAATATGCTGTAAAACAAGGAAATCTCAATCGATCATGACTTATTTCATCTTCGTCATAAACGTTACAATGTGAGTAAAGATTTACAAGGGAACGGGTCTGAAAATGGTACAAAAATATGACAGTCTTTTCAGTTCATAAAAATATTATATTTAGATAAGTCAGAATAGACGATCTATCTCTTGGCGCGAAACCGTACATTATATTTCTTTACTCAGGGATTGTTACTAGCCATACTGTTGTACAAGTACACACTCATAGCATCACTCCCCTTGTGTTTTGCACATTCTTGCCGTCAACAATTTCTCACCCTCTCTTACTCTCAGTCTCTCTCTCTTTCTCTCCCTCTCTCTCGCTTGCCTGCTCTACTTCGGGATCTCTCTCGCTCTTTCTTACGTTTCTACATATTATTTTATATACCCTCATCTCTCGCTTTCTGTGTGTGAATATATTACTCTTATTCTTCCTAAAACATTCGCTCTCCTCACCTGAGAACTCGACGCCTCCGTACGTGATACTTTGCACATGTTCCGTACCATTATATTTGAAAAAAGGTGTACGTTTACATTTACAAAAAGCGTATTTCTTAATAGTTTAGTAGTAAATATAGTATAAGTATGTAGACAGATTTTTTTTCGTAATTTACAATAGATGTGCAAATCAAGAAACGTCCCGTTAACTTAACGAAATCATAACTTACAGCTTATAAAGATAGAGATGAACTCTTGAGGGATGTACATACATACATACATGTATGCACATGAATATATAAATGTATATATAATAAATATTATATATGTATATATTATAAATACATAAATATACGCTCATGTGCATACATGTACAATTAACTATATTGCTTTGCTATCTACGGAGCACAACCATATATAGTGTCGTTGGTTATTAAAGCCAGTGAAGTAAATTAATATCAATTTGCGACAGAGTATCGTACAACATGTCTTAACGCAAGCGGGACATCGAAAATCACGATGCCCTGAAGATTTCTACGAAACGGAGCGAATTACAATCGGAGACTTGTGTGTCGTATAAAAAAAAAAAAAGAAAAAAGCGATATTCGCTAGGCATTTCGTAACGCACGCCGATTATTGATTATCCGTAAAGTGGAATGTTACATTCAACATTTATATCGACATACAATTACAATTCACGAAGTATCCAATCGGCTTTGCAATCGGAGCATTTTTCTCTAGTGTCGCCTAAGATATTTAAATAACGTTTCGTCGCGTCTTTGCGCGAGAAAAGTCTAATTCGAAATCAACAATGAACGCGTGCGTTATCGCGCGTGTGTATAAACGTGCACTCGCTCTGTCTTCTGCGCGGGCCAGAAGAAATAATGAAAAAACGACCAACTCTCCGCGGAGTATCGCAATTACGATAATTATTCGAAATAATATTTGATCATAATGGCAGTCATACAAGAGTTAACTTATTAACTTTCTTAATTAGAGATTGCCCATACGTAAATTGTACGACGTTTGTTTATACATAGATGTAACATACTGGCTTACAATTTAGCTCGTTAAAGGTACGGTATTTTTAGTAGGACACCTGCTACTATTTTTTTTTTCTTGTTAAGTTGGGTATACCTTACGCGCTTGATAAGAGTAAACGGTATATTATTAACGTTATCGGTACCATTATTACTATTATCATTATTATTGTTATTATTACTATTATTATTATTATTAAACTTATTTGTACTGATCTATGTAGAATGGGTGCGTAGAAAGGGTCTCGGTATGCTAAAGAAAACATGCCTTGTTGTTTGCTTTTTAAATATACTGAAGTAACAGAAAAAGCTAGGATTTTGCAAGTTGAAAATATATTAATCAAACGAAATTATTGAAAAAGAGAAAAAGAGAAAGAGGAGGGAAAGGAAGAGAAAGGAACTGCATGCAACAGAAAAAAATAATGTATCCAGGGTTCTAGGCATAAGTACAAGACACAAAAGCAAAAGAGATTCAATAGATACAAAAGTAAAATGTAGTATCCATTGCTGTTCTACTGTACAGAAAGATTACAACACAGCGCACCCAATTCTTCCACTCTAGGACACTGTTACTAGATAAGACTGTTACTACACACGATTTGAGCATCGTATCATTTCAATGATACTTCAAAGAAGTATGGCAAAAGCATTTAAGTTTATGTTAAAGTATATTCGGTACACATACGCGCACACACATCCACACACACACGCATACACACACGCATTATCCAGCATTTTCTTTTTCCCGATACGGTGCTTCGCGAAAGAAGCTGTGTGTTATTTATGCTTTTAGTAAAACATCACGGCATTCCAAAGACCACTCTTGTAAATCCTCTTACCTTATATAATGTATCTGATCGCAGGACAATAGAGCTCATTAATCTGTCATTTATCTTTGTTAACTCTTTTTGTTTTCTTTTTCCTGTTCACTACTTGAGGTTGTTGCATTTGTATTTGTGAAAGAATTCGGTTTATATATATTCATATATTATTTATATATATGTATAGATATATTTCCGTTTTAACATTTATATATTTTATATGAAACTTCATTCACAGGTAGCTTCATTCGCGCCCTCCAATCCTAAATGGTCACTTACAGCATCGTTTTATATTTTGTGAGGAATTTGAAGAGGTGATCGCTAGTTGCGCGATTGTTCAGAGGTAATTTTGGTCAGGTGCTTCGTTAATAAAAGTATTGAAGTAACAATTGTACAATCAAACGATAAGTTTAGATAATAGAGTCTCGCTCTCTAATCTGCGCTCCTACTTAATAAATCAAAAACGACTTGAATTATATATATGTATATATGAGGGAAATTTTATATATATATATATATGGGAAATTAAGTTGATTCACATACTCGATATTGCTCCTGCATCCGCATTAATACGTCATTAAATATAAACTCGTCTTCCCTGAATGATTGAAAAAATACTAAAATAGGCATCTGAGAAATGAATAGTAACTCCAGCATGTTATAAAAAAAATTATGAATTTAATATTGTGTTTGTTTCCCACGGTACGCATAACATTAAAAACTCTCATCAAGTAGATAACAATAACCAACAACTAACAATCGTAGGCATTCACGCAAAAATAGAAATATGTTTAATAATATACAATAATATTATCATAATTTATATTATTGAAGTAAGTATATGATCATTCCCTTACTATTTCTAGAGTAGTAGAGTAAATCGTATCAATGATTAGAGCTGAAAGAGTCCGAAAAGTATCAAATATTTTGTACAACATTCGCAAAAATGATAAATTGTTATTCCACAATGAGTTTATTTAAAATAAAAAAATAATTTTACATCTCCGAACGCTCACATTTTACAACATAATAATTGCCTTATAATCATCAAACTTCATAAATTTATTTTAAAAATATGGATACGTATAAATCTAATATTATAAACGTTTACGTATCTTTGTCAAATGAACAAATCATTATTATACAATATTACACATCTAAAAATTTTTTCGAACGAAGAACCGAGTCAACATAACGTTGACATAAAACCTATGAAAATTTGACTATCACATAAATCATGTCGTTAATCCAATTTCTCCACAAGTAGAAATAGTTAACAGATAGAATAATAATTAACAGTCTCGAGAAAAATATATATATATGTATATGTATATATATACGTTTTGTACACATTTTTATATATCTAATAACATTTAAATTTAGAAAATAATTCACTGAGCATTTGCAGATGCTCCGCTTCGTGTAATTTACAAATTCGTCGGATCCATCAGCTCACGTCATGTGATACGCAATTCTGTAAATTACTAACAACGAGAGTAGGGTTCTATCTTAATCCTGTGTCCACGATCAGTTAATTCTTAGCGTGCTAGATTTTTATAGCATAATTATACATCTCGCAATCATCTTTTGTTTTCAAAGTCTCGAGACCTCTTGTATCTTTGTTTTTTTTATTTGCTTTCGCGTGTATTGAAGATTCTCCGGGGGAAAACAAATCTCACTGTCAGTATAAACTATGAGAAAAAGAAGAAAATGTCTATACTCTCTACTCTATTTTGCTGCCATGTCGAATTTGTACCAGACACAGAAGACAGCATTCCAGTACTGCAAAGTATACGCGTAGTAAGAGTTTGTCATATTGTTAAACCTAAACATTAAAGATTAACGAAGAAGATCCGAGTATATATCCGAGCGTGCATTTTACACAAAAAAAAGAAATGAATAAATGGAAAACCCTAACACCTTGAAAGTAAATACTTTGTTCGCACGCTCTGACGTCAGATTGTTGCACTTCTGATATTCCATCGTCACGGACACATGCTGCGTAAAAAAGGGGGCTACCATGCGTATATTTAATTTAATTAATAATGAATTAGTAAGTTCGTTTCTCTCCTATACTCTAAAATACAAAACAATAAATTATCGTTAAACTTGCGCACTGAGCGTAAGGGGATACGCATTTGATGCAAGTATGTATGTATCTATATGCAAATAGTGGCTCTTTAAAGTAACGATCCGAATCGAGGCAGAGTTGGAATGTAAAGGTGTCCGAGAACTCGCGAGCACAAACGGACCGCGTCTTCGTCGAGCGCCCACCGTCAAAAACGGGATCGCTGAAGCAATCGCCGCGACATTGTCGAGAGAGACGAGAAAAACAAAAAAAAGAGAGACCGAAAAGTAACAAAGTGCAAAAAATAAAAAAAAGAAACTTAATAATTCTAGGAACTTCTGTGACTGTGAAAGATGCGGTTCTGACGAAGACGCGACGTCTGTCCGAAACAAGGATCAATCGGCACGAAATATCGTGTGGGACACGATCTTCGCTCGGATGATGGCACGACACATGTCGCAGGTTAAAGAGGCAGCGATTGTAAATAACAATATTTTGTATAGATTATTTGCTATCTATCTACGTAGCTTTCCATAAATTAACGTCGTCAAACTTTACTTACACCGGATAAATTGAACTGAATTTCTATCGATCGCATTTGCGTCTTTTAACGTATAGCTGATCGTCGCGACAAATTTCATCGATTTGAGAAATTAACTAATTATCGATAACGTCGAAGCCTGAATTATGCAGACTGCAGTTGTCTGACCGCTCTGTCAGTTTGTGCTCAGATGTACGCGTATATGAGCCGTACAAAACGCGTGTGCACGTACTATCTTTCTGTACGTGCATGACGTCGTCGGCCGGTAAGACCGCCTCCTTACGCTGGACATAAGAGTCGCTAAGCTCTAACAAAAACATAAATAACAGCGCGAGGGGAAGAAACGGGAGGGAGGAGGGAGACCAGGAGTGGCGATGAAGAGAAGTAAGTAAATTCCACCTCGCTCGACACACGGATAGTCCATACTGCGACGCGGGAAAAAGGCGACGCAGTACAGAAATCGTTGCATCTCGACTCGAATGCGGTCCTATCCTCTTTCGTCATCGTCGTCGTCTTTTCTTCTTCTTCTTCCTCTTGTGTTCTCTTCCTTTTTACATATCGGTGTGCCCCAAAATGCGGCACACCTTCTGCTCCTAAGGATCCGATGGTGACTCCAACATTTCCGTGAGGAAGTTTTCAACCGGTGCATCACCGATTAACTTGAAGAAGAATACGTGCTCCAGGCACTTGAGACCGATCGAACGGATGGATGGCAGGCGAAGCAGCAACTTGGCGAATCTGCCGGGATCGTCCGGACAGTTCACGCGGGTGTACTCTTCCAGAGCGGCGTAGACTTTCTCGCGCAGCAGGCTGACCTCTTGGATGGATTTGAGGCCTCGCACATCGGGATTGAAGAGAATAATGGATCTGCACAACGAAAAATAATATCGATATTGAAAGTCATCCGCTAATTGGATTCGCTTCGTTTAGTTTGCTTATGCTAAAGTAAAACAAAAAAAAAACCTAGGTCCAAGAAAAGAAATCGTGACTACATCGTTCAATAATTTTATGTAAAGTCATAGGATTTAATTTAATGTATTGTAACTAAAAAACTGAGTAAAATTGAAACTAGTCTCGTTGTAGTGCCATTATTAAATATTTGAATTTATGATTCAACATCCTTTAATTTTGCTCGTCTTTGGCTCATTTGAACACATTTATGTATGTCAAGAAAAAAGTAGACGATGGCGAAGACATTGGTAGATATTCAATTTTTGTTTCATATCAAAACGATCGTCGAAATCCTATTAAAGATTATTCTTGCCAGTTTCTCACCTAAGACATCCGAGTTCGGTCCTGTCCATTTTCATCTCGCGCATCTTCGATACCAGCTCCGACATCACGCGATCAAATATCGTGATCACGCCTGCCTGTTGCGCCGAATTTCGATGCACCATGGTGCCCGTTGACAGAACGATACTATCCTTCATTTCGATGGAACGATGAGAAAAGGCGGCTATTAGCAGCTCGTTCCAGCCAGCCTTGAGCAGAACCACCTGATCCTCAACCGGCAACGACGTAAAGTGCGGGATGTGCTTTGCCCATGCTACCAGCTGGTAAAGCTGTTGATTCGTGGCGTTGCAAATGTGCGACATTGCGTTCTATGCATAATAAAAGATACTGGATTAACGGAGGGTACGCTTTAATGAAAGAGCAGATCGTCATTCTGCAAAGAGTCATTAAGATTTATAACGACAATCATTGTAAGTATGAGATGAACAGTAATATTTTTCGGGGACAATCAACTGATATATACGTAATAAATTTGTAATTAATACAGCGAGATTATTATTCTTAGGTGTAGTATATTCTAAGATATATCTAATCGCGACTCGTGGTTACATACATCCCAAAATAACCATTTCGTTATTACTACAAAACTTTCGCCTTGTTTTTCCCCGTCAGGAGGAGATACGCCCACACGCGACACGCATCGACACGCGATAGCTTCATCACAGGCGAGAATATATATTTACCTCGAAATTCCCCTGGTACTCTATCTTACACTCGACCCGTTTCTCCGCTTCGAGGATGCGCTCGATCGGCATGTCCGCGTGCAAACTGCTCGTGCTCTCCACCTCGCTCTGATCCCGCTCCTTGGTGCGCTGACGTTCCTCCTGCACCGCCTCCCTCTTCATCCCCATAGCCAGGCACTTCTGGTACCGGCAGAACTGGCAGCGGTTTCTCTGTCGCTTGTCGATGATGCAGGCCCTGTCCTCGCGACAAGCGTACGACAGATCCTTACGCACGGTCCTCTTGAAGAAGCCCTTGCATCCCTCGCAGCTGAAAAGACGAGCGTCAGATAATGACAACGTAACGCATTACGCACCGTTATGTTGCAGTTTTACGCAATAGTCTTATTTCAAAACCGAATCCGATTATTAAAGGACACTCTTCGATTGAATTGGTGTGAATGTTCTCTCAGCCTTGGAATTTAATAAATAAAAAAATTTTTAAGTAAGGGATGAAGTATCGGGGTCGGGCTGAAAAAAATCGATGCACGATTATTATTGCGCTATCCACGGTACTCGAAAGAAATAAATCACGATCGGCTCCAAACGTGCGATAACGAAGTTATTTACAGCGTCATTACACATTCTGCTATATCGCAGTTAATTTCAATTATTCTATCTTATGAAACATGCGTTCATCATAAAGCAATTACACTCTCATATTTTGACTTTCAAAGTGAATTTCAGAATCATTATGTTTTACTGTCGCATTTTAATTAAACATTTTAAGCGCGAGCTTGTTTCAAATTTCATTGTTTTAAAATGTTTGATTAAAATGCGATAGTAAAACATAATGATTTTGAATTCTTTTTGTATTCCAAGCTAAGTTAGATTTCTAAAGTGAACACGAGCGCAATTAATTTTTTTATGTTTCAGAGTCTGGTTTAGAAGAAACACAAGGAGTTTTAAAATAAAGTGATTACGCGAGCTAAAAGAAATTAATGTTCCGTCAGGATAATTGTTGCGTTGTCCACACGAGTAAAGTGAATCACGGCGAACTGTCTCAGTATCTCGCGATAGTGCGACGACTTAAGTCCGTCGAACGATTTGTTGGCACTCTTTCCTGTCAACGTTCTCACATCAGTTTCTTCGACCTGAGGATGCATTGGGATAAAGTGCCACGACTTCTCGCGTGCAATTCTTACGGCGAGCAGCTGTCGGGAACAATACCACGCGCAAAAATAAAAGCTCGGTCGACCTTGGTCTGTCGTCGGAGAGAATGACTGCTTCTAACATAATCTGAATCCTTAAGACCCAATCAAGGGTATTCCATGTCCAACCAATCTCTCTACGGATGCTTCTTGAAATTCCGAAGGTAATTAAATTATACTATTTTTTTTTTCCTAAAAAGTACAGACTTTTATTTCAGAAAATGTGAAAGTATGTTTATGAATTTTTCGAGATTTTTTGAACCACATTAAATAAATGAAAAAGTGATCGAAAGCGAAATATCAATGATTGAGGAGGACCTGGGAGGCACCGGGCAACGGCGGAGCAACCACGAGGTAAACGAGCAATTCAGAACTATTCGGTGCTAGTGTTGGGTGTGAAGTTAGCACCCCCATTTTTCAAAATTTATTTTCTTTGTTATAATAGGCAGAACTATTTGTAAAACTTATCAAGAACTCGTCCTTTTTTTTTGTAAATAATCCAGAACTTTTAATAGAACTACGATTTTGTACCATAGGGGTGTCAACTTCACATACCCCTTTCAGGTATCCTTTTTTTTACATTGTACTATGAGGGTCTACGAAAAGCACTCCAGAACGTTATCTATCGATGCTGGATAATCAAATTACCAACTTAAACAGCGATGACATACGTATACAATGAAATTGCGAATTATCTTTGGCAGTATAATAACTTTACAACTAAAGAGATCTCATTTTCTCCTCTATCATTTTTTTGGAAATCACGAACGATATTTCGATCATCGCGTCTTTCGCTTGCGGTTGTTGTCGCCGAGTTCGCGATCATCACAAACGATCCCGTGAGTCACGGCTCGTTCCTCTCAGGGTCGTCGTTTTTAAAGTTTTTGGAACGTCTCCAGGAATCGTCCCGTTGGGAACCAGAAAAGCGGGCGGCGGATTTCGCCCGGTGAATTTATTTTCGCTATGAAAATACGCGATACGTATTTTCGCGACGGCGGCGGCGGCGTCCGCGAGCAACTTCGCGGGAGGCGCCTCTTTCTCTTCGCCGGTGACAACGGAACGACGCCACATATCCCGAAAACGCTGTATTTTACCCGGTGCAGAACAAACAGTGGCATTAAATTCCGCTGTCATCTGCTAAAACGTGAATAAAGACGCGCGCGGCTGAAGATGCACAATGCGCTGCCTCCGTCGAGCGAAAATACGAAGCTAAGATTCAATTCCGAGCGACGCGACTCGAGAATAAAGTCGAATTTTCCTCCGTGTTATCCCACGTCGACTCTCAGTCGCGGAAAAACGAGCGTCGCGTTTATTCGCGCGATCCTTAACGGGTCTCCCGCGAAATTAATTCGCGCGGCAGTGCAATACTGGTAAAAGCCGCCGGGAGCGCGATACATTATTCGAGACGATTGCGACGGGACGGCACGGCGGCGGAGGCGTATTCATAAAGCGCATTCATGAGGACTTAAAGGTAAATCAAACGGCGCGCCGTTACATTGTCTGGCTCTCCGGCGAAGTGCTCACCCAGTTTTCCCTCGGACGAGCCGCGTCCCGAGGAAACAAACGATACGGCGCGGCTAATCTCGTGGATTTTGCGAAGCGTCAGCGATAAACGCCCTATCGAGCCTGTCGGATTTTACAAGACGCATCATCGTGCCCGTCGCACTATCTCACGCTGCCGTTGATAAAGCACGCGTAAACGCAGCATTAAACAACGCCGGCGTGAAGAGACGCGGGTTTGATCGCGTCGAGAATTTGCCAGCCCGGAAGACGAGAAACCTTTCTCTCGCCGAGAGAGATCTCTTTATTTCGAAATACATATAATAAATACGGAAAAAGAAATCGCGTAGGTTCGCGTCAGCCATTTACTTACCGCCCGTTTCTCCGGTCGGGCTTCACTTTTCCAACGATCGCTAATTCGAGGCTCGATTACGACGAACGGAGACTCGAGATTGCGACACCGCCGTGTCCTTAATCACCACACCAGTAAATGTACCCGCAGAAAGAGGAAATTCCCCTCGCGTTGAGCGCGGAGTAATGATTCGCGGCATTTGTGCATCTCGCACTTTCCCAGCATCAGCGTCGAGATATGTTACGAGCGAGACTCGCCGTAATATTTTACAAAATTAAGAAGGGTAGAACAGTCTTTTCTTTCATTCAGTATATTATAGACAAGCGAGATTATTCATATAGATTAATATGCTAACGAGGAAACCTCGTAAACAATCAAATTCTGATTTTAATGAAACTTTCTATACATATAGATAATAAAAATAATTATATAACATTACATAATTACACTTTTATTAATCCATGTCAATAATTGTTTTTAAATAATTATTTTCAAAAATTCTTTTAAAAGTAATTATTTTTTTTTAATATTACTGACGTGAATAAATATAGGGAATTTTCGATATCTTGAATTTTTCAGATATAACAAAAAAAAAGCTAAAAGCTCTACTATATTTATAAAGAGTAATTTCACCTCTTAAAACTGTTTTCCCAATTATTATTTTCTAAATTCATCTGTTTACGTAACCTATATGTATACAAAGTTTCGCTTCGCGAGGCTGTAAGTTGAGGATCTCTCGCTGCTACAAGCAGCTGACGAGAACTGAGCCTGAGCTCAAGATGATGATCTTCGCTTAATAAGCAAGGAAGTTCTTTATCAAAATAATATAATATGCTCTGGTATAAAAATAAAAACTATTTCGATTTAACGCTATTTCTTGTCTAAGGTTGCGACATGGATGGCGCAATAAAAAATCTAATATTTTATATTAAGGATATGATATCAGGATAAAAAATTATTTAGTAGTAAATCATCTTGGAGAAGTTTCGAGAGAATATCAATGATCTAAGACTTTACTATACTTATAATACTAGTTGCGGCACTTAACCGATAACACGCGAGATAACGCTAATGTCACGATGATACCCAGTGGGATGATACGTCCCGATGGCCGAGAGTGGCGGCTGCATCAGAAGTTGCATCGCGCATCTCTTTAGCGTGGGCGACGGCGACGCACGTGATGCAATTTCTGGACCACCGTGGCAGCCGTTTGATCTCGCGGAGTTTATGCGAAAGACAAATATTCATGACACGAGACACGTGTAGAGTCGTTTGGCCGAGCTAGGCCGTCTCTCTCCCTTTCGCTCTTTCTCTCGTCCTCTCTATCGGCGGTATGAAGAGACCTTCAACGCCATATGCACAAATAACGTCGACACAGAAGCTACGCGGTGCGTGTGCCTCGCAGTTTTTCACCCGGACGCGGGAAATTCCGTTGAAAGAAAGAAAAAAATAAGTAAGAACATACGACGAGTGTACGGTTTCGTTTGATGTGGAAAATAAAGCAAGGGGCATTGTCGCGGAACGGGATTCTTAAAGCACATTTTCATTTTTATCTTCATTTCATTAATAAAAACGATTTCAATTGTCTCGTGTCATGAATATTAATTATTTGAAAAAGATCATGTAATAATTGATTTTTTTTTTTAAATTAATTCGATGTGTGTTTTTATTTATTTTCTAAATTCTTAACAAAACAAATCAATATTTTTTTTATAAATAATATAAATAAATCCTATATTTTTCAAACACAAAAATAATATTGCGATCAAGATTATATTTAATTATAAAAATAAAAAATAACAAAAGAAAAAAAATAAAAATTACGTACATATATGTGAGTTTACATTAAAATTAACGTCTGCATTATAATCGCTAATCATCAAACGAATAATCGGGCGATTACACTTGAATTACACGCAGCTCCATTTCCATTTTCATTCTCCATTTGCAGGATCATTTAATAACAAAGCATATTCAGGACACGATGCTTCGGTGGTCGATTGCCATGAAATTGAAATAAAATGACTTCGGACGAGTGCCCCCGGCAAATATACACACGTGCACATGTCCTCCTCCTCCTCCTTCTCTTCCTCTTCCTCTTCCTCCCTACATATCTCACGCCATGCACTGAGAGAAATGTTTTGTAAAATCAACCAAACTTTGGTTGATTAGTGATCAAATGAATTTTATAGTGATAGTTACTAAATATATGGTTGTTTTGACCAAACAATTTGTAGTCTTAACCAAATAATTATTTTCATACAACAAATTACAAAAAGTTTTTGATTTTTTTGTTAAATGTAACAAAGTTTTTGGTACCAGTAACTATAAAATTCATTTGATCACTATACTACCAAACGATTTCTCTCAGTGTGGGTGTACGCTGGACGGTCGCGGCGGTGCATTTAATTCATGAGAGATGGACGCGTGGCGGTGTCGTGGCGCACGAAAGGAACGCGAAAATAAGAGCGAGCGTATCGTTTCTCCAACTGGTCATCACCGACCCAGCCCTGCGCGCGGCACTATGCGCTATTACTGCAATTTGCGGACGAGGGGCATCACATGACGCGTTATGCATTACGCGGGGCGGTATCAACATGTCCGAATGCGTTGGAGGCGCGACCAGTTTTTATCAGAGCGATGGTGAGTCCCTCCCTTCTCGGTTAATTACGCGCGCGAGATGGCTACAAATTGCCCCGCGAGTATTTTTAATGAGATTAATTAAGTTCCCCCGTTCAGAGGGGGGAGATTATACCTGTGCATATACCTTCGGTCACGGGTGACGGGTCGGCTGTTCTTCGCGTTAAATCCATCGCATTCTGGGCGGATCCGCGCGCGGAATCGACCGCGTTCTCTCTCCGCGTATTTTTCTCACGGCAGAAAAAAGATTCTCGAGGGAAATCTCGAAACGTCGAAGTCGAATGTCTCGTCTACGTTTGAAAATTTCGTTTTCTAAGTCGAAATTAATCCAGATACTTAAGACACGAATGTTACATCCGTATCTTTGAGAAATTACATTAAAAAAAAATGTTGTTTACGTAAGGAAGAGCTCAGTTGCAAAGTGTGAATCTTACAAGTTTTCTTACTAGGAAATATTGATAAAAATGTATCTCGCACGAGTATATTCTGATTATATAAGCTAATTAAGTACCTCTTCTGGAAGAGAAGAAGAAGAAGAAGAGAAGCACGTAACAAACTATTCTTGCCAATCTCGAAGGCATTTTGCCGGTCGAGGAGGAACGAGCAGCACTGGGTTAAAGGGTTAATTAGCCGCCACTGGAGCAAAGTGCCTATATACAACGAGAGGAGGAGAAGCGGACCCCCCTCTGCTCGTAGGAACTACGGGTGGGTAGTCGTCCTAACCTCGTGAGCCAACAGCGGCAAGTCCAAGGTTGACGGGGCTCTGATGCAACGCGAACGGCGAACGTCGGCCGGGTCGGTCTGCAGCTCGGTGCAGCTATCGCGGGGCGAGGGGCGAAGAGGAAGAAGTGCGGGAAAGTGGGGCGAAGAGGGGACGCGTTGGCCGTCGTGTGCATCGGGATTCTCTGCACGGTCCGGCGTGCACCAGCCGTAGACCAGCGGTCGACCTCGGCGTGAGCGCTCTGGTAGCGAGAATAGGCTCCGGGGTCGCTTCCCGATTCGTGGAAATTGGAGCGGAATTCTCGATAATTCCAATGTATTTCAAATGATTGCGAGAGAATTCCGCAGCTAGGGAAACTAGCCGCGGGAGCCGCTGAAAATACGCACGGCGCATTGAAAATGCATTGGAAACTGTTGCAATTTGATGGAACGCTCGTTCAAAAGTCAATTAGGTAGAGAGGAACGGAATTGAGTGCAGGGAAAATTCGATGAGATTAAAATCGAAATGGATTAGTAGGAATCTCGTCAATCGCGTGCGCGAACTTTCAGCCGTGAATCACACTCGGGACGTTTCACGGCAAGATTGCTCGAACGTGTAAAATCCTCGAGGGGACCCTCAGACGAAAGGGTTCCACCCTGCGATTTCAAGGGGGTGTTATCGTACATTCGTACGCCGGCGTCGATGGCGGCGCCCTTTTTACGTCGATCCCAAGTCGTTACGAAGCGGATCGACCCCGCTTTTATCAAGCAAGCGTGTTGGGAGATCGAAGTATGGAGTGGATACATAATTTGGAAGATGGATGTCTCGACGTAGGGTTCACAAAATCCGCTCCTCCTCTTCCTCCTCCTTCTTCTACGTGATGTTACTTTTGTCGTTATGTCGCGGTAACTCATGGGTTAAATTAGAAAGTCGATACAACTTTTAATTGGATAAGTTACTTTGAGAAATCTAACTTTCGTATCTGAGCCGTTAAGCCATCGCCGGGAAAATATTAACAAGTTCTATCGTTGTAATGAAATTCGGCAGCACGCTTACGTCACAACGGCGTCGTGAAATTGTATCGAATCAATTGTACTGTGAATTGTATTCGAGCAGAACGCCAAAGGTGCAACGATTAATCGTAATATCGTCCAATGGGAGACCGATAATCGTGACAATGTTATTCTTGTACATATTTTTATATATTTCTATTTATTCTCACAAAGGCAATCAAATTGTAATTAGGTATATTTGAATTTAAAAAGTTCTGTGCTTCATCTTCTATGAAACTGCAAGCCAAATGTTTGGAAACGCTTGTAATTTTCTCGCATTTCATAAAAAGTTAAATGTTTCAATGAAAAAAAAAAATTGAACAGAAGTTTTCAAACACGTATTTTAAAGGGCAAAGATACGGTTTAAAAATCTGTTGTTTTTTTTTTTAATTTTGTTTCTATGACATTTTGTTCCTAAATTACATAAAATTGGAAATTAGTACTTTCTTCAATATTTTTGTTTTACTTGTAAATATCTTGAAAATATAAAAAATTAATGATACAAAAAAAATTTAATTTTTCGCGAGACACGAGAAAATCGTTAACGTTTTCCAATTTTTAGCCTGCAGTGCACACCCTGCTGTTGGGTGTTGTAAATGTTGTGTAGAAGATAATTTGTATTCTATCGCGTAACTACACATTAAATGGTTTGTTTCGTTCCTGGGCAACGTTACCCCCTAATTACGAGAGTCGACAAATGTGCGTTGACGAAGCGTTGAACGTACGTCGCCCGTTGTAACACGGGGGCGACGTGCGGTGTTACATCGCGACGACGCGACGAGAGCATTCGGGCGAGCAGCTCGCGTGTGTTCGCATAAAAGTCATCGCAGATGTTTCTTCCTTTTCAGCGGTGCATTTTCGCGGACGCGCACGCAACGCGGCGGTTCGCCGCGACCGGACCTGTTGCAGCTGCAACACGAAAGACGATATACGCGAACCCGCTCTCGCAACGACGACGTGTCGACGTGCGGTGGTGTGTGGAAGCAGCTCTTTCACCTACTATCGCGTTTCCTCGCCTCAGCTCGCGCAACGCCTCGCATTACGTGTCGCCGTTGGTTCGTCGACATTTTTATTATTCCGTCGGCCGACAACGCGGTTCGACGCACCGCGCGCGCCGATTATGCAAGCGTGACGCCGCATTTGCAGCTTTTCTTTCTTACGTGCGCGCGCAAGAACAAATGAGCGCGAGGAAAGACCCGTTTATAACCGATGCGTCGCGCGAGCCAAAGTTCAGTGTCGGATTACCGAAGAACCGACATCGTAACGCGAGACTCGAGAAGGAAGTTCTCTTCTTTTACGCAACAGATATGAAGATACCCGAGAACTTCCGAAATAGTTAATTCAGCCACGCGTCCCGTAATCCAGTAAATAATCCGAAGCGATCGCACGTCGCAATGAAACTACGTCTAACGTCAAAATTCCACGCCTCTTTTCAATATTCAAGTAGAATCCCGGTCGTCAAATATAACTTTGCAGACGGCACACGAAACACTGACGAGCGTGTGTATCTCCTCCCTCCCGAAGAAGTTAATGCTATACCAATCCCTCGGGTAAAGACACGAGACAGCCTCGAGACTTTATCGAGCGTTAAATAATTGAGGAAAGGTCGACGGCTGCCTCGAGCTCTATTCCATCAGTAAAAATGCTGGCAAAAATTCCTCCGAGCTTCGTCGGCCGTCCACTCGATTTAATTAATCGGGATCGTGTGCTTACTTTTGCGCGTCGCGTGCTTACTTTTGCGAGACGCCGAGCGTCGAGCGGGTCGGAGGGTAGCGATAATTGGAAAAAACAAAGCATTTATCAGTGATGTTTTATCGCGACGCTGTATAGGTGACACGGCCGGGCCGTATAAACCGCTCGCTTATTATTATTGCATTCTCGATGGAACTGCGGATTATTCCCCGTCCTCCTCGGTAACGAGGGTCAGGATTATCAAGCCAATCCGAAGGACCTTGAACCGCTCTCGCGACGGAAAAATCATCTGGCGCAACGACAACGACGACGACGACGACGACGACGAATTCATATTCATAGGCGCGTATCTCTCTTTTTCTCTCTCTCTCTCTCTCGCTTCTTGAATAAATCGTGAAGCCTTTATCATTCGGGTGCTCGCTTCCTTCTTCGAGAAATGCAACAGAAGAGCGCGGTAATTATTTTTGCAATTGGCCGCCGTGAAACGACGCACAAAATGAGATGCACAAGGGGATATTCAAACGAGTTTCTTCGCTCCTATTGAAGTCGCCGCTCGCGAGATTCAGCCGCAATCGAAACGGCGATTATCCGCGAGCGCATACATTTCTTGAATAAAATCGCCGTCGCGTCAAGGATCAAATTTGCATGACAAATATGAGCGAGGCACGAGAAGAGTATCCGATCGAGAGGCCTTACTTCGTTAGATCTCTCTATCGCATACATACTTCCTATGAACTTTGAGTATTAGGTTTCTGTGGATATCGCGAGGGACAGCGCAATACATTGTTTCCTCAGCCCTTCACGGAACTCCTCCACCTCAAAGTGGGAAGGTAAGGAGAATAGTAAGTGAGGAAATCGATGAGATTATCAGGGTTCAATCGGCTGAGAAGTATCACTTGAACTAACGAGTTGTGTAACGAATACGGTAAAAAACTCACCTGTAAACGCCGTAGTGTTTACCGCTCGCACGGTCGCCGCAGATCGAACACAGATGTTTGCTGCCCGACAAGGGGTGATTAGGCGGATAAGGCGTGACCGTTTTGCTCTGACCGCTGGGCGATGTACTCAGGAGGTTGCTGTGACAACCAGCATTGAAGGGTCTTTACATGCAAAGCAGAGAACGATCGTCTATGAGATCTACGCCGCTACAAACCCGTAGCATGCACATTTCGGAATACTCTGCGCTAAGTTTATAGACCGCGAGATATAAGCTCTTGAAATTTTAGGAAATTACGACGAGCGATTACACTGAAGAAAGAGTTTGATAATAATAAACAAGCTTTGGTAAAATAACTTCAATATCCAAATATTTAGTAATTATTTTAATAATAACTCTAAACATAATATATTGAGACAAAGATATTTAAAAATTTATTTGTGGGATATGTATAAATGTATTTCATTAAAATAAATCTTTATTTATTATAAATATAGTAAAATAAAATTTTATTTCTAGCAAATAAATAAATAAATAAATAAATAAAAATATATTTATTTTACAGAAATGAGATACATATTACAGAAATATTTTATCATCATCAAATTTGTTTATAATCAATAATACCGAAGAAAATCTCATATTTTGCTTCAGAATATTTCAATTTTTTTCTCTCAGTGTACACTGAGAAAAATATTTAAAAATTTATTTGCGAAATATAAATTTATTTCACAGAAATAAATCTTTATTTACGAAATAAAGACCTTTACCTAAATAAAGACTTTTACCTAGCCAATGACACAATCAATAAGAGAAATGAGATATAATATGTTACCATATGTCATCATATAAATGTAAATTTCTTCATTATAATCAATTTTTTTTTAACTAATAAATATTGAAGAAAACGTTATGAGTAATATTTGCTTGTTAATATTTCAACTTTTTTTCTTAACGTAGTAACCAATTGATTACCAAACGGTTACTAAATATTACTAAATATTTAGTTATATTAACTAAACATTTAACTGAAATTATTTCACCAAAGCTTGATCATTATGACTCTTTTTTTTCAGTATACGCCCTCATCACAATAATTCTTATTAAAAAAATATCACTGAAATTAAGAGAGAATTTTCTCCTTTATCAAATTCGTTCAAACAAATCTGTCGAGTCAAATCTATTTAGTTTTGCATTAATACTCACTAAGAAAATACTTGAGATACTGTAAAAGTACCTACCCTGGACTGTTGGGACCCGATGGGCTGAAGTTCCCCGGATTGATAAGGGCCGTATCGGGCTTCATGTCGAGAGGACTCTGCGGCCCCACCGACGACATCGACATATTGCTGTTGTCCAAGCTCAGCCCTGAAACAAAAAAAGAATCACATTTATTTTCCAAAATTTTATTCTCTTCGCACTTCATTTATTTTATTAATTATCCGTTTCATATTCGATGCGTACACGCATCACACTGAAAAAAGAAGACTGGTTATAACTACCAAAATGTACAGTGAAATAGTATCAATTAAATATTTGGTCAATGTAACCAAAAATAATTTTACTTTTCTAAATATTTAGTAACTTATACCAGATTTGATAAACATTTAGTAAAATAAAATTATTTTTGGTTATATTAACAAAATATTTAATTGATACTATTTCACTATACATTTGGTAGTTATAATCACTTTTTTTTCAGTGCACTCTTCCGTCTCGAAATCTTTTCAGCGATCGCGCATGATAAAGAGAAAAAAATCACCTATGACGTAAAATTGCAGGTAATCCCTGATGTTGCGAAATATAAATTTATTTCACAGAAATAAATCTTTATTTACGAAATAAAATTTTATTCCTAGCCAATAACTCAATCAATAAGAAAAATATGTCACCATATATCGTCATATAAATGTATATTTCGTCATTATAATCAAAATTTTTTTTTAATATCGAAGAAAACATGAGTAACATTTGAAGCGCATCTATTATGTGATCGGTACGCTTTGCGGCGGGTATCCTTTCTAAAGCGGTGAAAGGGCGAGGATCAGCAGTCAAGCGCCTTTTCCGCGTCTTCCGCGTCCTTCGGCATTCCACTCGCGCGAGGACGACGACGCCTCTCGATACGCGAATGTAATGCTACCGGCGTCGATCACGCGTCGGCGATTTACAGTTACGGCAAAACCCGAGATCGCAAAGTTCACGATTGAACGGATCGGCGCTTCCCTCGAGAAGAAAGCTCGCCGCGAGAGAAAGACAGGAGTGGGCTCTGCTCTCTCGAAGGTCGAGCGGAATTACGCGATCACGCGATTACGAGAGAGAGAGAAAGAGAGAGAAAGACGAATACGAAGTGCCAATGGCTGCAGGTGCAAAGGTACTTATTTCAGCCTTAACGTATTGAGTTTTGTCCGCGTCGAGTAGAGTCTCATTATCCGAGAATTCTGTCGAGGGGACTTCTCTCCTCGGCATCGCGTGAATGTGAGTTCTCCCCCTAACTGCGGAACGAGGAGATTGCACTTTACGTGCCGATAATATCTTCGGTATATTACGTAGCGTAGTAATACAATACTTAATCGATAAATTGAATATTTATTATCGGTTTAATTGAGGGAAACGAAGAATTTATGAGCGGCAATTTATTTAAAAGCACAGCGGCGACTTTGATATTCGTAGATCTTTAGATAACAAGTGTCTAATGGAATGAAGATTCCTCGCTTGACGCTTACCAGAAGGATTTATGAACTGTCAGGGTAGTGTGAATTGAGTTGTCCAGTTGCTCGTAGCTGATTCGTGATCCATAGAAGCGAAAGTTATAGATTCATAAGTCTGCCAAATTCTTCCAGAAACGTGTGACGTTTACAGCTTTAAACGTCTGGAAGGATTCGTTCGTAACACCGCAAAGACCCTCGAAAGTGAGAGTTGATGGAAACAAATATCCGAAGGGGGCAAGAACCCATAGAGCGAGGGGATCCGCGAAAGTGGTCTTCTACATAAAAGGGCCGAGTGGTTTCACGCAACTGGGAATACGCGGTTACCGACGTTTGTGTTGGGGGCTCATTTCGTCGGCGCGGGATTGCTCGAATGAACGAGTCTATAACAAAGTCGTGCGGAAACACGAGTTGGGAGTACTTCGGGGATGAATGAGACGGGAGTGCTTTCCTCCCGTCGACCACGAGGCATCGACGCTAATTTCGCGTCCATTGTATCGTCAATTTCGGCATGAAAAAGTCTCGCGAAATTACGGAGTATTGATCCTCGTGATACCGCTTCCCTCCGTACGAGACTCCCTCGAGTGTTTATCGGCCGTCTCGACGGTCGTCTCCTCCCTCCACGGCATAGATTCATCCTCTCTAGAGGGAGAGAGGTCCTTCTCCGTAGCACAAAAAACCAATCCATTCTTGCGCCCGGCACTTATTCCCTTTAACGGCGGCGAAGTGATCGATGGGGGAGTTTACATTTCGCGAAAAAAAAAGAAAAAAAAAAGAAATAAATCTTCTCCGTAGATTTCTCGTCGCTTATTAGTAACAATTCTTCCAGATGTCAAATGATTGTAAAATTGTCTCTTTCAACGTGGCAGAGATATCGAGAACGAAGATAGAAAATTGATTACATCAAAAATAATGTCTTGTAGTGATTGGAAGCTGGATTATTCAACGCAACATCACTCTGCACTATCTCACATAAATTGCTAATCGCGCTATATCGCTTTATATAGACGCTGACAGCAAAATTAATCACCGTTTATCTAAAATCATCGCTCTATCGAGCGCGGAGCAACGCCTTCGCGCCTATTATTGTACAATGCGCAATCCTCAATCAGCAGTAGTAATCGTCTAGCGTGAACCGAATGGGTCGTCTCTCCCCGACGACCTTGTCTGACCATCGCGGGCATTTTTCAGTTTCTACATTCAG
Source organism: Solenopsis fugax (assembly GCA_003595255.1). Taxonomy (NCBI): domain Eukaryota; kingdom Metazoa; phylum Arthropoda; class Insecta; order Hymenoptera; family Formicidae; genus Solenopsis; species Solenopsis fugax. Next base: position 4,819 of record QKQZ01002449.1, on the reverse strand, counting down.
GCGGCCGGCCGGCCCATTATTGCCCGACGATGACGAGAGCAGCCCCCGGACCTCGCACCTCTCAGCTCGCGTTTTCTCCGCACCGTGGGAGTTAGGGTGGAACGTCCGGGGAAGATAAACGACATTTTAATCGACTCCAGACACGACCGCCGAGGGACGCGATGTTGACGAATGTTCGCGAGACGACAAAGGAGGGAGGCGGTGTTAAGCCCCGTCTGGGCGATCTATAATTCGGAGACAGAATTCAGGACAGAATTCTATCCATCATATTATGGACCGAACAGTAAATACAATTTGCAGAGAGAAACCTGCCGTTAATTCTAATGTCGCAAATGTCCCCTCCTGAATTTCGACGTCGGATCGAAAAGCTTCTTTCCAAATTCTTTTCAATTATTTCAAAATCTCACTTCTTAAAAAAAAAAAGAGATTTTGAGATCAATATTAACGAGTTTATTGAATGAGTTTATTTCCCCGCAATGTTTAGAACTTGTAATTATAATTTCTCTGTGAAAGACGAGTTTAAGAATTTTGAGAATTAAAACAATTCAAGCTTTTAATTCTATCGCGAATTCTAGATCGTTTAAAATGGGCTTAATAGGAGGTGGCCGGAGCAATAAGCGCCCGTTCAGACGATCCGCCGTTGAGGACGCGTCAAGTGCATCGGTAATTGCACGCCTGACGTCACTCTATCGCTCTCTATCTCTCTCCTTCTGCGCTCTTTCTCGGTTACTCTCCGATACATTCGGCCCGCACGCTCGGAAGCGCATCACTAACCGACAAATGCGCAGCAGACGGACAGATTGGGATTTATGGCGGTGATGCCACTGCACTAGAGATGACCGCCAAGAAAGCATCGATAGTTACTGATCAGTATTTAAAAAACGGCATCATTTTTTTTAAATTTTAACGAGTCTTTTATCGAAAGAGCCCAAAATTTAACATTAGCTAATATAATGTTTTATACGCAACAATAAAAGACATTAGTATTTTATTGAATATAAATAATTAAATATCAAATATAATTGAACGATTTCCTACAAAAATCAAGTCTGAAATTAAATTTTTAAGAAACGAAATCTTTTGATCTTTAAACCATTATGTAAATATGATAATTTTTCTCCAGAATATTTATTCATATATATATAAATATGTGTAAGAACAAAAAATTGTAAACAATTTTTTGGAAGACACATTTAAAAGAGAAAAATAAAAAACTTTCGGATTCGTTGGACTCTGCAAGAATTTATTACTTATTTATTCTATAATATTTTACATATGCCTTTTTCGTAACATTAATAATGATAAAAATAAAGAAATATTATTTAAAGTCTAAAGCAATTAATTTTTATTTACAAAATTTTACGAATTACCCTTAAAAAGTATCTGTTTATATTTTTCCTTATATATATATTTTTTTTATTAATATAATTTTGAGAACCCATTAAAAAAAATAATAAAAAAAACCTTGGACTCATTTGATTTTTACAAGAATTTTATATTTACTATTTATTTATATTTGTATTTCCTGTTTTTCGTTTGATTTTTGCCAGAACAAACTTGTCTACAAGGTAATACTACTGATAGAGAATGATTTGGTGCCACAACCCAGATTTTTATTATGGACTTGATTTTTGTTAAAAACCCTTCAATGATAATAATTATAATTTATAGTCACGTATCTAATTATATAATTATTTAAAAAAAGATTTAAAAAATTCTACTCTATTAACGATATCCATCTTCGTTGAAGCTTGACCAATATACTCGGATAATATCGATTCTTTTTCTAAGACGGCAAACGCCACGCCACACCGGGGAATACGGCGATTATTTTTAGGCCAATGCAACGGCCAGCGAGCGGCCGATGTGCATTATATATCGGCCGCCGGGAGTTCGTGGACCGAGAAGGAGCGAGCGTTCGATCAGGAGAGGCCGAGCTGAGCCGAGCCGAGAGCCGGTGGAACGGGGCCACCACGTGGTCGCTCCGGTGACCCACAAAATGATTTATGCGGTCGATCCGAGACCGTGGAGAGTACGCGCTGGAATTATTCCTCGGATTCTCGGTTCGTGCACCGGTAATTCGCGATAACGACCCGAAGGATCGAAATAGCACGGCGGATCCCATCCTCGCCCGACCCGTATCGAATTTAACACTCTTGCACTCCGTTTACCTCGAGATAAGAGAAAGATAAATTATCGGATAGATCGCCGCATACGAGAGACACATGTGTCGCGGTCGGACTAGCGAGAGTTACGTTCTCTTTGAGTCCGTGCGAGGATCGAAGACTCGCGAACGACATCTCATTTGTCTTGGTACTTTGAGTTTCGGCCGACGAATCGGCACACACACACACACATACACATCCCACAGATTTTATCTCTCGCGCTTTTTCTTTGCCGCCCTGATTATGATAGAAGCGCCGTAACGAGAAACGGTGAGCGAGACCGCTCGATTCTAAGAAGCTTTCTCGCGGTCAATCTCGCGGGCGGTCGTCGTCGTCGTCGTTACGTGTGCACGCGCGAACGATGATCTCGGTACATTCGGCGTGCGTCAGCGAATCGCCGCGCGTAGATGAGTTATATATCGAGGTCGTAGCTCTCGCTTTTCTCTCGCAGCTGACTTCTATTTCGAGTGCCGGGTCGTCGTCGCCGTCGTCGTTCGCATGCCACTCATCACTCTCGTTTATGAAGCACCACTGGTTTAATTACGCAATCGGCCGATCGGTAAAGCAACGGACCGAAGGTCACCGGCAGTCCGCGAGATTCCAAGGAAGTGCAGCGAGAGATAGAGAGTGCATCGCGAGTGCGCCGTCCGCGTTCGGTGCAGTCACTGCATAACACGAGCGTGCACTCGAATATGTACGTATACACAAAAAAAATGAGTATTAAATCAACAATTCATTGTTTCATGTATAAGCAAGAATATAAAATCTTCTTGGAAGAATTTGATAATTTTAATCAGACATAATTTGCTCTTGTAAGCAAATTATGTCTGTTTAAGATTATCAAATTCTTTCTAGAAGATTTTATATTCTTGCTTATATATGAAACAATGAATTGATTTGATACTCATTTTTTTTCTGTGCACGTCATTGTGACAATTATATTTTGCTACACAGAAAAAAAATTAATATTAAATCAACAATTCATTGTTTCATATATAAGCAAGAATATAAAATCTTCTAGGAAGAATTTGATAATCTTAAACAGACATAATTTGCTTACATGAAGAAACAAAATTTCTTTATGTTAGCAAATTACGTCTCTTTGAGATTATAAATACTTCCAAAGAGATTTTATATTCTTGCTTATATATGAAAGAATAAATTGTTTGATTTGATATTAATTTTTTTTCTGTGTACCGCTCGCGATGTTGGAACTCCGAAAACCTACTATACTTTTAGCTTTTTGGACGATCCCATCATTGGAGGATCCCATCTTCTTTATTAATTTCAATAATATATATCTACCGAAAGTTACTTCTATCAGCTGTGAGGAACAATGCATGATTCACGCGCTCTCGTCGCAGGTGCGTCCCCCGCGGAATTATGTAACAGCGGCGGGAAGGGACTACGCGATCGCGATTCCTCGCGCGCTCCCGGAGTCGCGGGAAAAGCGTCGTCGTGGAATTATATATTTTCACGTTGGGAATAACGGCCGCGGTGGGCGACCCGGTCGCGACGACAATTCCAGTACGTGGCCGGAGTCGCCAATTAAATTTCCACGCGACGACGCGATATTTCATTCCCGAGAGCGAGAGCGCGAGCGAGAACGAGAGCGCGGGGCCGAGACCGTGCATTAAGTAATTACACATGAGCGAGCGTTGCCGGTCGTAAACGCGACTTGAAGCGTATCGGCGCATGCAGAGAGGGTGGGACGAGGACACGAGAGTGGTCACAAGGCCAGCGCTGCCGGTGTGACGGTATACATTATGAACGCGCGCTCGCACACGTGTGCATTTTTACGTGCTGCATACACGCGCGTATGAACGGCGTGCATACCTATATATGTACCGGCGGTGTCGGGCACCTTGACCAGACGCAAACACGACAGTGCAACGCTCGAAGACAGACGCGTGTACGCACGCACACACACACACACATACGTAACGGGCGTGCAGGAGTATCTGTACCGCGTGCGAATTTTGCCTGCGTCTGCATAACGAGATAGACGATGCTGCGGAAAGGTAGAAAGGTAGAACCAAACACCAACGTCATCGCAACAACGAATATTCTGTGCGTGCAATGCCCATCACTTTCGACAGTCTTTAAATATTCATCAAGAAAGAGAGAGAGAGAGAGAGAAAAAAAAAGGTGGTCGTCCGACCTACATCAACGGTGATTCCAATGTCTGCGTCTCTGAATTTTTAAAATTCATATTTCAAAGTCGACCACGCACGTCAGGAGAGAATCTCGTCGAGAGAGAGGAGCTCGCGCAAATTTTCTTAGACGTTAGTACATTTTCGGAATCAAGGCCGAGGCGCGGAGTGAAAATTAGCGTAGCGGCTCGTCGTGACGCTCGCACGAAGCTGTTAGCTTCCGAGACGTATTGCACATTCGCGACGTGTGCACATCCACACACGCGCGTGTACGGAAACTCGATAGCATCGTTGAAACGTGTAGAACGAAGTTTTACGATACTCGCCAAAGATACTCCATCCGCGTTGTTGCGGTATCGCAGCTTCGTAAATTACGAGGTGAAGTAAATTAATGCTAATTCGCAATCGCGCGAGAGACGTACGCAAAATGACCTTGAAATCGCGAAAGCAAACCGACGTGAAAACGCGTCGTTGCAACCGTGAAAGACAAAGGCGAATTTT
>QKQZ01002441.1:2058-16326 GCA_003595255.1 Solenopsis fugax | reverse complement strand
ACACACACACACATACACACATTACGCGCGTGTGCATGCTACGCTAGGCGCGCGAGCGAGCAGCTAGCGATGGTAGCTCTTGTGTCTCTGTGCGTGTGCATATGCGTAAGAGTGTGTGTGTATGTGTACGTGTATTCGCGCGCCGTGTCTCCGAGCGTGAGCGCGCGTGTATCTTCAGAGAGGAGAGTAAGAAAGAGAGACGGAGAGAGGGTTGAGACGGGGGGCGAGACGGAAAGAACGGAAAGATGAGGGCGAATTCGTGCGCGTGTCGGAGACCAGGCGTGTGTTTATACGGAGAGACGGTGAGTGGCGGAGAGGGTAGGGAGAGGGTAAAATTAATGTATTTGTTCTGTGGCCACCCTCATATGCTCCTGGGCGAGAGAAGGCTCGCCGCTCTCGCGAGAAGGTCTCTCACGGCGAGGCGGATGGCCGAGGCGACGTGGCCTGGCTCCACGTAGAATATCAGCCCAGCGTTATTGCTTTTGTGTGCAAAGGACGTCTGTTTCCATCCCCTTCCTCTTTCTCCTCCTCCTTCCTCCTTCTCTTCTTCCATCGCCACCCGCCTCCACCCTACTGTTCCTTCGCGCTAGTCGTTTCTTCAAGGCGCGTATATGCGCCTATATCGCGCTCTCCTACGTGTCGCTGCGATTCAACTTGGGTCGCGAGTTAAACTCGCCATTTTAGAACAAAAAACATAGCTAAAACAGTCAGCTGGACAAGATACTTGAAATATCTAATTTTTCTAAACAATATCTAACGTTGTAACTCTTTGCCATTTTATAGAGTCGATAAAATTGCGGATTTATGAATCCGATGTGAAATTCATGGCGCGCGTTAGCAACATAACGTTGCAAAATTCTGCGTAACGAGATACACAAGAGTAAAAGAGATAAGTTAGTATCGTCTCAAAAAATTATTCGAGAAAAGTAAGATTAAATAATAATAAAATTAAACGTCATAAATTATTATAATTTTGAAGATTGTAATATTAAATTCTTTGATTAAACAAAGCGAGACGATATTAAAGAAATAACATGTATAATAATCAAAATAAAATTCAATTCCCAAATTGTATTCTTAAATTTTAATTCAACGTTAGCTTTCACATTTTTAACTAATTATAACTTACAAATTATTTACACTTCAATTCATTCACAAAATTAAATTCTAAATTTATCTAAATTAAGTTAGCTGTGGTATGTCTCTTACATATTTATTTCAATTCAGTTATTGAAAGATTAATTTGTTTTAAGAATATTAGTATGTTATGATTGGAATATAGAGTGAAAATGGCGCTATCTTTGCTTTGAATTATTCAGGTCCTGAAAAGGATCTCGGAATTCGCAGTAACTAGCGCGGCGTTGAGGAACGAAGGGGTGGGGTTCGTTTGAGTTCCCCTTGGAAAAAAGCTATTTAAATAGGTACGATCCACAGTGGGTGGGGTTGGTTTGATGGTGGGTTGGTTCTCCATTGCTTCATTCTAACGGGAGGCAACTGGCCATAGGATTACGTAACATGGCTACGATACGAGAAAATCATCGAAGAAAAAATTGTCATAAACAAAATCGTAAATTCACGTAATAAATGAAATTTATTCTGATTCTTTAGTATTGATTATTCCGCAAAATATTAAAAATATTCTTCATTATGTATCTTCGAAATGGTAAAATTATCTTAAACATTCGAAGAAAGAGAATTTTACGTTATATCATAGAAAAGAACTCATTATTTTTTAATTTACATTTTGATTATTAAACTTTCTACAAAGAGAGATGCAAATTACAAGTTGAAATAATAATAGAAAAATAAATATAATTCCCAAGACTTACTTAATAAATTTTAAGTTAATTATTACGGATTAAATATTGCACATTAAGAATTAATATGGAAACATAAATATTTTATGTTACAGTATAAAACCTATGCTGTTTAATTTTTATTCTTATCGTAACTGATATATTTTTTATTCAGTTGTTCTTCAAGACGTAATTACATTTGTGTCTTATTATGCCTCTTTTCAGAATAAAAATGTTTAATTTTATTTCAATTACCATTCCGATTCTGTTCCGTACGCTCCGATTTGGTGGTATCAACCAATTGCAACATTTCGCTAATTGCAAGACACTACGTAATTATTGAACGAAATTCACTCGAGGTATTTTGAAATTCATGCTTTCCGACGTCGAGACCGTGATTCTATCGTCGGTCGTAGGTGCTACGTCACGCCGGCCACTTAAAATCACCTGTTTTCGTGTTTACATCGCGCTTGGCGGGATACCAGCGGCGGACGGGCGATGTTAGTAGTCGCTTAAACAGTGGCGCCTGGAGATTCCCGTGAATAATTGAGCCGCGTAATTTATCGCGCGGAATGCAGCCGGTGGCTTCCTTTCCCGGGTGCTGAGGGTCTCCCGAATGGTGAGGAGGGGTTTCGTAGGAGATGTAGAGGAGGTGGAGGAGGAAGGGGCTTAAGGTAGGTAGGTGAGAGGGGTGGGCCGGTGGAAATTGAATTTCGATCGAACACCGCCGCGACGGGAGAGAGCCAGAGGGGGGTGACTANAAATTGAATTTCGATCGAACACCGCCGCGACGGGAGAGAGCCAGAGGGGGGTGACTAAAGCGGGGTGGCGGTAGCGCGGAGGAGGGGGACAGGGAGAGTGGCAGCGCGCGCGGAGGGAAAAGGAGAAAGATGAAGATGGGTGGACGGGGGGAGGGAAGGAGGGAGGGAGAGTAGGAGGCTGTAGGACATTACAGAGCATCCTCCGGCCCCGTCACTACGGCGAACAAATGAGCAATTCTCTCAACCCCCGTGTCCTATGATGTCCTGCACGTAGGACCTGGCGATGGGCGTCTTCTGGGTCGATCTCGAGCCATACAGGTTCCCTTCTCCCCCCCGGCTCTCTTCCTCTTTCCCGCCGCACCGTCTTCGATCTTCTTCCGCCTTCTATGTACTAACGTCGGGGCTACCCCCGAGGTGATCGTAGTTTAAAATTTCTCACACGGAGCTCGGAAACCACCCGCGCTTCCTCCTCCTCCTCCTTCTTCTCTTCCTCCCTGCAGCCTCCATTCAGCCCCTTCCAGTCCTACGTCGACGACAATCACCCATCTACCCATACGTCCCGCCGAGCACTCGTGACTCCCAGCTGCCACGAATGCTGACGAATTATTTTTCGCGAGTTCCGGCTTCGCAATCTCGCCGGTGGATGCGTTGAATTAGATTGACGTTGCAACATCCACGAGCGCATCGCGCTATAACTCATCGATTATGTGAGCATGGCTGATGCATCGGTGAGAGCTGCACGTTTGGATGTTCTTTCAGAGATCGGGAGAGACGCGCAGCGAACAGAAATGCACGCGTCGCTCTCGAATGTTTTATACCACAATGAATACATCAACGATGCTCGCGGGCTTCGCTAGAAAATGTCGAGGCACGAAATAAAACCTCGACGACGTGGTTGCGAAAGAGAAATTTGATTTTTGAAATTATGCACTTCTTATAATAGAAAAGTAATATCTCCGTTCGCGAAGAATTTTTGAGGAAAGCAGTTTCGATTCACTCGAGCACTTCAAGTGAATCATCAAACGTGCAAGTTCACATTCACGTGTCGCATTCAGCGTCAAAAAGGTGGCTGTTCTATTTTAAGTTTTATCGATCCAATTTTCAAGACTCCGCGCATTCAATTTCGTGGGCTGCGACTACAGTTCTTCGTAATGTCGTCGGGACAGAGTTACGACGAAAAGCTTATTTACGAGCGTTCATCCCGCGAATCAGTGTTCATCAACGTCCTCTTTTCATTACCCGGTGCACCTGATCTCGGTGACTCGCCATTACGGAAAGGCGTGCGGCAGACACGTTAATCAGCCAAAGGTACTCGCCGTATCCTCGGCGGAGGCAAAGGACTCTGAGCGCAGAAAAGGAAAATGGCCGGTCCGCCATTAATTAATAATAGAACCCAGCGGAGTTGCTCTCGACTGGTAGTGAAACGGGAGGTGGGGAGAAAGGGGAAGATAGAACAAGATGGAAAATAGAAGACCGGAGAAGATGAAGAGAGACGCGCGAACACAGGGGTAGTTCTCTCTACGATCTCTCTCTCTCTCTCTCTCTCTCTCTTTCTCTCCGTCTCTCTTCCCTCGAACGCGAAGGGGGTGGGGCGGTCTAGGGGGTAGAAGGGGGGACTGGAACGGGGAATGGATTTTATGCCCAGAGCGAGATATATGGCGGCCGCTACGCCCGGGCAAAAATAATATTAATATCGGAAAGGAAAGGAGGGAAAGTTTCGCAGGCTGGCTGGCTGGCTGGCTGGCTGGCTCGCTGGCCCTGCTTCGGGCAGGGGATATCAAGTATAATCATAATAATAAACGCCCGCACGCGGAGCGCCATTGCTGGCTCCACCACCCCCTCGTCCGCGCGGTTCCCCTTGCGCCTTCTCTTTCTGCCGCCCTCATCGCGCACACACGCCGGTGACACACATACGCGTACATACGAATGCTACTTTCAGGTATTACACAAACATCTCTCTTTCTCTCTCTCTCTCTCTCTCTCATCCTACATGTAACGTGTATGTATGTGTATGCATGCTGCGCGCGCGTGTCCACTGTGCTGAGCCAGCTATACACTCGAGGATTAGATTAGTTTCCAGCGGCTTCGCCTCAAAGGCTTATATCCGCGGCTCGAATGAGCGGCAAACAAAAATGGCTCTTCTACCGAAAAGCGCCGCGAGATCGCTCGGAATTTTTCACCAACGCGACCGCCCTCGCAGGCGAACGTCGCGGATTTATGGCGGGATGTAGGTGCAATTTCCGGGGATATTTACGCCGATTATTTATGTCGCGACTGATCACCATCTGGATTTGATTCGCCCATGCTACATTGTTTTCTAGATAATTTCACATTTGTGATTGCTTAATAGCGCGATTATTTAATTCAAAATTAAATAGATGATCACATTATTTAAGTAATAATAAATATAGTTTTAGCGTCATAAATATAAGATAGATTTTTTTAATTTCATACTACAACTACTTAATAGTACACTTTTCATACACAAATAGCGCGATCAAAATTAAAAAAAAATTAATTTCGAGAAATGCATTGAAAAGTCATTATTTAGCAATAAAATCTAAATATCTGTTAAATATATTTTTATTTATTTATAATTTATTATAAAACCTGATGTCTCAAAATTTTTCCAATAAAACTCTGTTACCTTCGTATTTCTCTTCATGTTCCAAAACCCGAAACTCTCAGATTATAATCTCCATCGTCAAAGGACGATCCCATTTATCCCAGTTACTATCGGAACGACTCGTGTTTCTATCCAAAAGACGCCATTGTTTATACGAGATCCTGAAAAACCCTCGATCTCCTAATTAATCCACGCGACGGATAAGACGGCCTTCCCGCTCAAGCAGAGACATCCATCGACCTGCTCCCTAATCCACGGTCGGCCATCCCGCCCTATCTTTCCCGTTCTTCCCTTCCGTCTCCCCAAACCCGCGAAGCTCATAGGGGTTACGAGTAGCGCAGATGCATTTATATCGAATTGCAGCTCGGTCGTATATTGGCTCTCTCGGAATGGAGGCTTTTGTCTTGGCGCGCCTCATAAGCGTGGATTTGCCCTTATCCTTACCGTAGCTTCTTCCTCTCCTCTCTCTCTATTCCTTATCCACCCTCTCGCTTCCGCACGCGTCATTCTCCGGTCCACGCTCGACCACCCCCGAAGTCAACTCCCCACGTTCTTCGCCTCGAAGCGGGGAAGGTTGCGTCTCGGTCTTTCCCTCTCTCTCTCTCTCTCTCTCTCGCTGTTCATTGTATTTCTCTCTGTTTTTCCCTCGCTCTGCCTATTTCTCCCTATCCCTTCTTCTTCATCTTTTCCTATTTTCCCTTCGTCGCTAGTTTCGAGAAAGTATGTTAGCGCACGCTCGGTCGGCGCTCGCTACGATTCGTTTCATTATCATACCATTATTTTTTATCAGCACTCATAAATTGCCTTTTTTCCGTGGATTTCCTGTGCTTTATGCGTCCCACTTCTGCCATTAATGTCACGAGCCGATTCCATTCCCCTTACACCTCCCCCCACCCCAATTATTCCATGACCATTTATCCAGGATACGTGACTTTCGTTGCCAAAAACACATTTTGTCCCGGCCAGTTATTAATGAACCGCCATACCCGAGATTCGCTCTTTCTTGCTCCTCTTCCGAGGCCCTTTTTCTGTTTCAGAAATAGCTGGCAATCGACATCAGCAAGGGCGTATGGATTGATCATTACGATATTGGTGTCTTAAGTTATAGCATAGAATACAATTCGCAGCGATTTGTAAAGTTTTTCAATAGTCGAATACATTTATTTAATGAAATTTAATATTACAAATGATACAGAGTTAGCAAAATTCAAAGACGAAATGCGATACCATTTTCGTGTTCGAGGGAATGATTTCGATTCTGAATGAATCATCTCGTAAACAGTGCTTCACAAGCAACACGAGAAACAGAAAGGTTGGAGTTCGAGACCGTCAGGGACAGGTTATAGGGTGCTTGACCCTCAGGAGGAATCGGGTGATGAACAGGTTGCACTTCTGGTGATTAAAGTGAAGCCGGGAATTTAGAGCGAGGCGGAATCGCGAAGGCTGCGGCGTCCGCCAAGGTGGCCGAGCGCAGGGAGGGAATGAAGGAGTCTTGGCAATCAGTGAAATGGCAGTGAAAATAAATGAATGGAAATCGAGTCTGTCTTCCTCGGCGAGATGCCCCGGGTACAGTCGACCGAGCGGTGAACGAGCGCCGACGTACGGCGGCACGATATAGCCGATGAATCGTCCCACGTCGCCTGCACGAGCAATAAGAACGGATTGCTGAGTTAACTCGAGTTACATTTGTGATTGTAAAAAGCCTCCACTGTTCTCCGGGATGACTCTGTTGCATTATTGCGGACGCGCTTTCGAGGAATGTAACGATAGCAAAGTCGCTGATATGAAGCGGTGACCACGAGATTTATAGTCGTTATGTGTGTAGCTGTACTCCTTAGAATTACAGTCGTTTTCGAAAGTCAGCTCGCGTTGATTGTGAAAGCGATTTTTCACGTAACAGATTGTGTTAACGATCGCGGACGCGACTGCCACTTTTAGCAATAATCATGATTTTTTTTATTTACAGATGCCTAATAGCTAAATAAAAGAATGAGTACGAAATTTTAAACGTGGCATTAATTGATGACTCAAATTAAAATTTGCTTTGATATAAGCATGTTAAATGACGTTTTTAAGAATATAGATTCCAAAAATTAAAGCAGTCGAAGTTATATACACAATTGAAAAATATCAATGCTGTGCATATTTATAAGTAAATTATAATTAAATAATTATAATATATATTCCTAAATTTCAATTAAATGCTTATAGGCAAGAGTTTACTCTGTCTTTGGTTATATTATTAGATCATGTTGAGAATTTTCAAAGATTACTACTGAACAAACCAGCGGCACATTAGAACGGCAGAATCCTTGACTGTGTTTTTTTCGCGTGGAATCCCTAAACTAAACTATACCTCATCCCTATCGACGAATATCCCTACCCTCAGGAAAGCAAGCTTAATGCCTCGGAAAAAATAACATACGCACACACACGTAAACGCATACAAGTGCGCAAGTATCCCCACACGCATCGAGATCCGTGCGTGTTTCCCGTGTCTTTTTTTTTTTGCTGGCAGGAGGGTGGACATTTAGGGCGACAAAAAAGGACACTCTGTCTCCCGCAGGAAGCCCCCAAGAACATGCTGGAATTTCGTCCTCGCCGATCGATCGAATCTGCATGTTTTTCTACCTCGGGGAAAGCAATATTGCTCCTTGCACGATCGCTGAAGCAACTCGTTGCACGAGTTCAGATAAATGTTAATAATTGTTAATCTTAGTTGCATAAGCTTTATGATTCTCCACAATTCAAAATTGATAAAAGATGTTACTTGAATATTCGCGATTGTTAATTGAATAATTAATAATAAATTAAACGCGCTTTTCTGTACAACTGCTACTCAGAAAATTTTAATAATTGATTACGAGAGAGAGAGAGAGAGAGAGAGAGAGAAAGATTTTCTACAGATATCTAATAAGAAATCCAACACAGATAACTTACAAAAAAAACTTAATGCACTTCTTCTATTACAATCCTAATTAATTTCAAACTTTTATAGAGAAATTTTATGTGAGAGAGATACATAAATTAAAATATTTTGATTGATATGGTGATAATGACACACATTCCAGAGTTGTAATTTAATTAATTATATCTCTATCTCTATAGAAACTGGAACTATTTATAATTATGTAACACAAACAATATTAATATTGTCACACTTGATTGTCACATATGTATAATATCAATGCTGTAAACTAATTATCGTGCAATCTAATTAGAAAATTCTTTAACGCAGCCAATACGTAAAAGACACAATAATCTTTTCAAATTATAATGTATAACAAGTTTAAGATAATAAAATATTCGTTTAGCAAATCAAGAAAACTCGATCTAAGCATTTCCCCATTTTCATTATTTTAATTAGCAGGCAAATTAATTAATTAATTTCTCTAATTAGCAAATTTAATTGCTTCAAGTACCGAGCCACACCTTTCAAATAGCGCATAGGTATGGCCAGGACCGTGTATCCTGCCATCCCTCTGGCGAGAGAGTTACAGGGAACTCCAGACGTATGTATCGCACGTATATAGCTACACTCATGCGTGTTTGCCACACACGTGCACCTCCGTGTGTAATCCTCCCACCCGCTCTCTCATTCCCCTCATTCGCTCCCACTTACGTTCTTCGTGGGTGCGGCTTCGGCCATTTTGGTACCACCTACCCCTCACGCGCAGGTCCTGCACCCTTCTGGTGGGGTTTCACGTACACATATGCGCGTGTGCACACACAAGCATACACGCGCCGTCGCGCGAAAAGGTGCTCGAAGTCACAGCAGGAGAAGGTAGTGGCAAGGAGACGGAGAGATCGCGGGGGAGGGTCGGCACGAGGAAGGGGTGGTCGAGCTTATATTCTGGAATCTAGCGTGCAGCGAGAAGAAGACGGTGAAAGAAGAGGTGTCGTTTCGAGGAACGTCGGGACTGGGGAAGCGACTTAATTTCTACCAACCCCCTTTCCCGATATGTTTCGCCTCCTCGTGCGCTCCCTCGCCCTCGCCTCGGCCGCGAAGAGTTCACTCGTTACATGCCTTGAACCACGGTGTAACTTTTCTCGTTGGAACGTCGGTGCCGATTTTTCGAAGACTCTTCGAAGGCAAGTTTTTGCTCGATATAATCCTTATCGCAAGAGGTAGGAGACCTTCGAACTTTTTCGTCGCGACACGATTCGGAGGGAAGATAACGCACAACCCGCTTTAACGAAACCTTTTATAAACATTCGCCCGCATTCTCCCCACTCAGACGGCGTCAAATGACTATATTTCTTATTAAGTTTCTGCAATCTTAATTTAAATTAGTTCAAATGTAAGTATGACAGCTATTTTTCATATTAAACGAAATAGATGTAACAAGAAAGAAAAGAAAGAAAAACGGAATATTTTTAACACTCGGACATTCCGAGTTACAAAGTTTTCTTTAATAGCAGTTTTTCTTTCATTACTGTGTATTTATTTTTAGATTTAACATTTACTGAAATAGTTATAATTACATCTATAATAAAATAATAACACAATTATTGGATATATTCGTAGATATCAATCGCATGACATTTTTTCTGGCGGTCTCAAATAAATGAAGGCAGATTCGAAATTACAGTATCCAAAGGAATCGTTAGTCTAGAACGAGGACTAAACATACGCGACGTTCTTGATCACAGATGGCGGCACTCGTATATCATTTGCTTCATGCAGTTCGTAATTGATTGTAAAATGTTCTATCCACATATATAATTTAATAAATTTTCGTAATTTTATATTTTCTTGTTAATTCGTTTGACTACACGTAAAGCAATATCTTTTCATTTTATTTTGTTTGGTTCTCGTCATCTAATTCGTATTAATTTCACACTCATAAGCGATAACAATTTTATTTAAATCCTAATATAAATTCAAACTTATAAAATTCTCTCTAGTTAATCATCGTTCATTAATTCTCAACTGTAAAAAGTTCAATTCTGATTTTCTACATTTTATACGTATATCAACAGAGAAAGTACGCAGCTCATTTGCAAGTCATTCTTCTTTGCATCATTTTATCTTTCTTATTGTTTGAAAAGTATTCTTTCAGTATAATCATATTAATTAATCACAAAAATTAGCAAAATGTATAATTAAATTCAGTTGCATAAGTTTGACCAAATCTAATAACTGACAAAAATACGTTTTGTGACAAACCGATTAAAACACAAAACTATGTTAATCGTTACGCTGGTTGATACATACGCAATTTGATTGATCGTAGATTTTATTTTATTTCTACCGTGCAAGAGTCAAATTAATTCCCCGTATAAAACTTACGAAATTTCCTACGAAATTTGATATAAATCCACTTTCGTGCCTTTTTCGTCCGGTGCGAAACATGTTTCCATGTGAGAGGGTGGATGGGCTATAGCAGAGGACGAGGAGGCGTAAGTGCTTCTTGTCGGAAAAATTATATGATAGCCGGGAACGCGCGAGCTTTTCCCCCCTCGACTCTGTTCTGCTCTTTTCCCTCCAGCTTCGGATTAGAAAATATGATTAGCTTCGTGCCAGGAGGTTTATTCGGGGGTAATGGCAGGGCGGGAAACGGGAAAAGGGGTGGTCGTTCGTACCCTTCGGATTTTATGGATGACCATGGTCCCCTTACGTGTCTCGATACGACGACGCTTTCCGTGGAACGGTCTCTATGCTACTGCGTCTAATTCGTGCAATACGTCGAGCGATTGCACGAGCTTTTATCACACGCATTTCTTTAATAACGTCTCTCAACTTATAAAATAAATTTCAATGCAGCAATAATAAATCACGAATACTGTAGTGATAAAGAGGCATTGAAAAAACAAAATGTGCTACATACTGTCATATTTATATATTTTCTACGCAGGGAAAGGTTGTATAAGATGGTACGTCACAATCGAGTATAAGAGGCTAACAGAATTATGCTGAGAAATAACGTAAGCGACGCACGTCTCGCCTACGTTTTGCTACTCTTCCCGTCGTATTCATTCCTCCCACAAAATCTCTCTCGTTTCTTTCCCGGCCCTTATAAAAGATAATCTTTTACCTGTCTCGCAATGATTAACTACACAGAACTGCACTTGCGGATGTACAATTTGAATAAATATTAATTCAAATGTAATTTCGCACGTACATGGACACAGTGCCTAATGATTCAGGCTATATAAACTCTATTTTTATTTTATTAATCGCCTGTTTTCATAATTTGTTATAGCTATTATTGTAATTAAATAAAATTCCACATCAACCGTGCATGACGATCGATACAGCGTTCATGAATATTTGATTTTTGCCCAACATCGAACGTGTGGACACAAGTTTAAAATCCGCAGCTGATTACTTTCCTAGTCGCATACTCGCGGAATGGTAAGCACATTCAATACTCGATTGAGGGAGAAGGCAAGTAAGCGCGAGGAAAAACGGCAAGCTATTTCGTGCGAAAGATGCCCGCCATGAGAACACGGGGTTGCACGACGGGGTTGGCGGCGATGAGTATTTCCCAGAGGAGGAACTCGGAGTCGACTCATCAGACGACCCTAGCCTTAACACTCGGGTTGCATAATAAAGCCGTGCCAATTTTTATCGAGCTGCCATTGTGCCGCACGGGAATCGGTGGATCCACCGTAGTTTCCACCCCCGATTTTCCTCGTATTCCCGTCGCGACGCCGCGCGACAGCTCGATGAAAACTTTCGAAACGCCACGAACCGTGGACGTGCGTGGAAAAAAGTATCGGTTTTAGTGCCAAACTGTGACCGGTTTGTCGGAATCGCTGAATCAACAGGATCTCGTGCGATAATCGATATGGGAAATAATATTGGAAGTGGTGGGATCGAGTACCGTTCGATACTCCACAAGTTTCAAGTTCTAATTTAAACAAGCCTGCAAATATTGTGTTTGCCGTGCACCCTCTTTCCTCCTCAATATTTTCTGTATTTTGTATAAAATAAGTTATTAAGGACAAATGTAATTTGTCAACTTTCTTAAGAACCGTCTAAAAATCGCGCAAGCTGTCGAGTTTCCCCAGAAACGAGAAACGGCTAAACGCGAAATATCGACGTTACGTCACATTTCCTCGGTATAATACTTTCAACGTGCCGGCGTACCGATGAAATTAGATTCCGGAGACGCGAGTAGCAAGCGATGCATCGGGGCGGGGAGGGGAGTGATCGATGAAAAAAAAAAGGGCGATCGGTTTCAACCCCATCCACGAGGTATGTTTGCGACCCCAGCGGATGAGAAACGATCCCCCTGTCCCCACCGAATTTATATCGAGATCGAATTATTGATCCTTGCCGGCGCGACCGATTGCTTCGACCCCACGTGTCAATTTTACGGTTTTAACGAACTGCAAACTCCAAAATGTATCGCCTCTATTTCCTTCGAGCTGGAACGGAGTCGGCGTTGCTGGCACGCTGCCAAAACTATTTCAAAAGCGGCACATCAAAGATATATTTATAAATGCGGTGTTAAAATATGCAAGCCAATGTAAGAATTTTATTGTGCGACATATATCTTATTTCGTGATGGAAAACCCTATTTTTGTGAGACAGAATTCTCATTACTCAAAACTCTCACTAAACGTATAACTGTATATAGCGATATGTAAATAATTAATTTATGGACAAATCTTTAAAAAGCGATCCAAATAAAAAAAATTATTAATAAATTTTGTAACAAATTTTTTATTGATTTTTTTCTCATTATTCTTCTTTATCCTTAATAAAGAAGTTCAAAGATATTAATATCAAAAATAAAAGCTGAAGATTCTACTGCAAAAGTATCTCTCCACATGTATAATAATATTTCTCTATATTTCTTAAATTGTTGGATACACATTGTTCACTATAGTTTGCTTTGTCAGCGAGTCGGGAAAGGCTTAGTTCGCGATTTATCGCGAGTGGTCAAGAGACACGGCAACCAAATAATTAATCTAGCTCCGAGCGAATCGTGGATCCGACTAACCAGATGTCCGACCTGTCTGACAACGATCGGTCAATGTCCAGTTCTGTTTTAACTGTGGATTAAAGCGAACTAACTGTCGGCAGCTATAATAGGTTTGTTGGTGTAAAGGATTAAGGCACGATGTCATTTCAATGGTACTGTTGACGTTACGAAGAAACGAATTTCATTAATGACGTAATCATTTTTAATTCATACAATTTTTCTGCGTCAGAAAATTTTGCGGTCAAAAGATAGAATATAATATATATATATATTTAGTTCTCGTATTATCATTCTGCCGATTAAAATTCAAGACTAACTAGTTATGCAAATATATTAATTATCAATTTATCATAGTTTAAAAAGATGTCTGAATTGGCGAATAATCGCAAGCTTAATAAAATGATATATAATCTTCACGAAAAATGTTCGACACACAACATTGCACATTATAAAATGTATGAACGTACGTGTCGCTGCTCATTTCTAGAATGTTCCATTGTCAATTATTCGCAGGCCTTGGAGCGCGATGCTGTCGACAGTCCTCAGGCCGCGTTTACAAAATTTCCAGGATAAATCCTCGTATATGAAATTCCATAAATTACGCGTCCCCTCGCTCACCGTCACATGTAGCGCCCATTATTATTGGTCCGCGATAGCATGAGAGAAGGAGCGATTCAGTGACGAGTGTCCGGTCGAAGACACCCCCTTCGCGTTGTCCGATTCACCCCTCGCCGGCCGATGCGTGATCTTTAAGGGGATGTATGTAAGCTGTGGACGGCGGAGAGGCGTCGCAAAGAGACGAAGCAGAAGCGAAGAGACGAAACAAGCAAAGGCGTCCTAACAGTGTAGTCTACTGGCGATAGTGGTGGTGATGGTGGTGGGGTCGAGATGAGAACGACGACGATGGTGGTGGCGGCGGCGGAGGTGGTAGTGGAGGTGGTGGTGGTGGTGGTGGTGGTGTAAAATATGGATTTACTTCTCCTCCAGGGCCGCGGCTTTTCCTTCAGGCTCTATCTCTATGTACATGTATCTCTGGGCGCGTGTGACGTCATATGCGGCCCTACCAACACCATTACAGAGCGGCTGGGTGAAGAGAGGCGGCGCGGGGGAGGGGGTGTCATGGCTCGTTTGTTAGACGGGGCTTGGAG
>QKQZ01002439.1:0-52571 GCA_003595255.1 Solenopsis fugax | reverse complement strand
ATATAATACATATATATATATATATATAAAGAATAGAGCTAATCTAAATATAAATTAATCACAAAAAATGTGGGAAAAATTAATTTCCAATTTTTAAAGGAATATTATTATATATTTTTACATTTTAAAGCTAAATTTAAAATGCTACTAAGAAAAGCTGGTTAAAAATTGAACATGATATTAAATGTCTCGACATTTACTTTGCAACAAAAAAAGAACAAATTAACAAACAAGAGTTTATCTAGTAAAGAGGAGACAATACGTCTAGTAATACCTGGTCCAATTATCACTATAATTGGCTCACACAGTCACACTTGTCATTATATTTCAGCACGTTTCCGCGATCATCGTCGTGGAATAGGGTATCGTCGGCGAACGTTTAATTTATTCAGAGCCATTAAAAGGTAGCCGGATATTTACGAGCGGTGATTATCGGAAACAATCGCCGCCGTCCCGACGTATCGCGTGAGCACTATAAAATCATTATTTTGCTATAATACGTTACATCCAATTCAAATTATCGCCAGAATTACTATCCGTTATTGCCGCCGTACGGCCGTTAATTACTATTCGAGAACAATAATTTGTACGCGTCCGTGAATAAAACGGGATATTACAGAAATTGTAATAATAATCGATGGCCACATGGGCGACCGGTTTCGCAAGCGGAAAATTTAACGTGTACAATATACAAATAGAGTTATTCATGGAAGAGAACAGCTAACGGCGTTAATAAGCGTATCTTAACTCGAGAATAATCATCTGGAATGTTTATCGGACAAATAAAACTCTCTTACGCCACAGCAAACTTCTTTACTGATACAAAATCTATATCTATCTTTCATGCGAAGATTCCGAAATCTAATTTGTGCAATAAAAACAAATTATGACTCATATATTTATAATATTGATCTGTTGAAACTTGCTGGGATATAGAAATCTATATGTGTGATCGTTTATGTAATATAAAAATTCAAGTACGATAAGAGTGTATGTTATAAATTTGAAATATGATTTTAAATGAGAGGTTTGAGTTAAAAAATATTATACGCTACTTTTATACAATATAAAAAGCTTATATTGTGTTTTTATAAAATTTTCATTTTTATTTTTATTGAAAAATACTTCATATAATTTTTATATGAAGTAATACTGTAATAAACAAATATAAGAATGAAACATTTTTAATAATTCTAGAAAAGCAAACACAACATAAACGACTATATGACAATAATTTGGCTTTGTTTTATAAATTGTTATAAAATGAATATTATATATTTCTTTTTTTTTTAATAACTTCTTTATGAATCTCGCTAAATAATACAAGCCCATTGAAATTTCATTGCACAAAAGTGTTATATTTATATTTATATTTTTTTTTAAAGAAATACTATCATAATAAACTTAACATGCTTCTCTCATTCATTCATTCATTTAATATATATTTTCTTGATTTTTCCTTACTTTTTCAAATAATATTGAGTAAATATCTATATCCATAATATCCTTGAATATTAATAAATAAAATATAAAACAATAATATAGTTAATAATAACTTGGATTAAAAAAATACTCTAGATCGTTTTTACAAAAAAAAAATGGAATGACTATTCTCAGATTAAATTTCAAGATAAAGGGCTGAAATTTTTCATCAACATACCCCGCGTTTGTATAATAAATGTTTTCCATAACTTTAATGAAGTCATTGCACTTTTTCACACATGTATTTACGTGCATGTAAAGAAACGTGAAGCCTTCCGTACATGTCTGATAATGTATAAAATAAACGTACGTCAAAGATATGGAGAAGAACGAGATAATTCGGTCATAATCCTAATATCACGCAGAGCTTCGGAAAATCAATTATTAAAGCTGAGACAGTAACGCGGACTTAAACGCTCTTGGAAGCGCTTAAGGCGTCAACAACTATACATCTTGCTCCGAGCATCGCGAGTTGGCGAAACAATTACGATAATGTCATCTTACAATAATGCAATTTCGGCTCAAAACGGTAAGGCGCGACGTAAACGGGGATTCGTTGTGCGCAACAACATTAATAGTGACAAGCATAAATGTCATGCTGTAAAACTTTATGACGTATCGGATGCAGCATGTCAAAAAGATTTCACGTAATTATGTTAATGCACCTATCTCCAATCATTTTACATGTCTGTCTTGACCAACGTCAGTTAACCAAGTTGACTTTGACTGCACGAATTTGTTCTAATTCTTTATCTCGTTCTAAATCTTATTTCTAAATAAAAGCTTTCTTTCTCTATTAAATTTTATTCACATAAATTTATAATTCGTTCTAATATCATTAAAAAAAACTATTCCTTACATGTTTGACTGCAAATTGTTATAATGCAAGATTTTATCAATGTATTGTATATAACTTTTAGACGATTTATTTTACACACATGCTTCAACTACGTCAAAAGTTTTAATTAAAAGTATTTTAATCAAAAAGAGCGAGTATACATACTTGGTTTGGAATGGACTGAGGCAATATCACATAATCACGGACACGAACTGAGGCAATGATCATAGTTTGCAGCATTGCATTGCGCGAATAATATGCATCGCGTAAACGAGAACTTGTTTCTATTTGCTTCTGCGATCGCGACCGGACGACGACGGCACACGGTCACGAAAGGATCCGTCAACTGTCAAAGGCGTCGGCTGGTCGATCGCGGATGCATGTCGCACGCGGTCGAGTATCACGCGATGCAAATGCACATATATACCGCGCACTGCGCCGCGTATTCGTATAGCCTGCAGCACGAAAAGCCACAGGCGATATCGTTTTCCCGCGCGCTTTCGAGCACGTGGCGAGAATAGTACAAACAAGCAAGTGGCACGAAGGAAGCGGTATCGTGCAAAATAATACGGCGTTACGGTCGTCTCTCGCTGAAACAATTGTCAATGTTACGTTTCGCTTACTATTTTGCCAAGCACCTTTCTTCTCGCGAACTCCATCATTTCCCATTTTAACTGAATTTATGACAAATCTCGCTTGTAAAAGCGAGAACTTTAAATTGCCGTTTAAAGTATTTAGAAATATTTAGAAGATATTTAGTCTGGTAAATAATAAGTTTTAAAAGGAACTAAGCGCGTACTTAAATTTTACTTTCAAACTACTTAAAGTTTCAATACTTGGAAAGTTTTAGCGCCTGTATTGTTTTTATTACTGTATAAATTCTTTTTTTTCTGTTGCATTTCATTTTCACTGAGCGTTTGGGAGAAATAGATTGTTTAGTGCAATACATTATGTTTCTGGAAATAGTGGCATGGCCAATACGAGCTTGAAAAATGAGTACACTCCGAGAGAGAAAAGTTTTCGAACACACATTTCTACAAATATAGAGTAAAGGCACTCTCTCCACGGTGCAAGTAAGTTTGTAATAAATTTTTCTTTAGTCGCCATTGCAGTCATTTTTTGTAAAAAATAGGTGGGATTACGGTGTCTTTTCCACGCGAATTTATAAGTTCTGCAGTATTACAAGATTAAAATATTATAAAAATGTTATTTCATATATAAAAAAAAAATCTTTATTTAAACGATACGCATTATCATGTTAAGTTTGCTGCGGTATTCTTTCATACATCAACATAGTGATGCGTAAATAATATTAAAGAGCAATTTTAGGTAAGGAATTTTCGATATATTTTATATAAAAGCTGTTAAATTGAGAATTCCTACGATAAAAGAATACTACATAAAAGGAAACGAATACATTCTACGTCAAAGTTAAAAGATAGGCTTTCAAAGCTCTCTGCCCCTCTTTATCTCTCTAAAGAAAAGAATGCTACAAAAGAATTTTGCACAATAACATTTATTTATAGCACAATAGTATATTTTAATCTATAAACAAATCACTGTGTTTCGAATAAAACTATTATGACATTCTAACAATATTATCTACGAATATATGCAATGCTATAAATTTATATTAAAAAATAGATAAATATTTTGTTTGCTTTCCATCGTTACAAAGTATATAATTCTATTTTTACATGAATATCAGTCCCAGATATATTGAATTGCTAAATTGTTGTGCAGCTCAACGTTAAAATTAACGTTCAACTTTTTAGTGTAATCCTTTGTACAGAGCATCAGTTTTAACAATACCGTATTGCAGGTAGTATAGAATCTTTTATATAAAAAGCGTCCAATTACTGCTACACCAAGAGAGCTTCTCTGCGATTTTTTTCGCGGATAGTGTGAGAGAACCTCCCCCTCTTTCACTCTCGAAACACTTTTGTTCGAGAAAAAAGGAGGTCGATTCTGGCGCACCTTCACGCGAGCTTCCGCGCGTCTAATTACCGCATGCAAATTAACGAGGGGTTCAATGGTAAAGTACCGAGCGACGTACGACGGCGGAAAAATAGATTGAAGGCGTATGCCGGAAACGAACCGCAATTACGACGAACACGCATTATATTCGCCGCTATGAGAGAAACGTAAAGGATGACATTATCACGTGGAGGTCCATTCTGCATGATGTTAATTTATTCGCAGAAGCGGATCTGAAAACCCGTCGACTGTCCGTAGATTCGCACAATAATTTTGTTTTCAAAGTTTTGTTAACAGAAATATTTATTTTTTAAAATTAACTTTTTAAAATTATACTATTTATTTTTTAAAATTAACTTTTTAAAATTATACTAATTCGTAAAATATTTATTTTTCGCATACATTTATTTAGTAACAAATAGGCTAATATTGTAAATAATCATTAAGAAATAAATCACTGGAAAAAAAGATATTTGCAAAATAAATGACGCACCTTCTCTCCAATGACTTTTGCTTAAGTTTCCGCTGGAACTTGTGAAAGTTATTAGCTCCAGCTCTCGAAACGCCACGATTCGCATTTGCTCAGCCGTTCGTGAAATGAGGCAATGGGAGAAGAAAGAAATATTTGCGTGCTCGAGAAAGAGGCGCCGGCGGACGAACAATCGAACGAGAGAAAATCGAAGACGGGGGAAACGAACGGCTGGGGTAGGTAAAACGTGGGCGTAAAGAGCTGACGCATTAAGGCTAACGAATCGGAAGCACGCACCGGGGAATCGTAAGAACGAAGGGGGAACGAGATAAGAGCCGCCGGACGTAGGTGGTTTATGACACTTTCCTTGAAAAGGTAAAGGCGCCGCCTAATGCGCCCGATCGCGTGCAATGTATCGCCCCATAATTTCGTGGTAATGGGAAAATTAGACGAGTCAATTTCAAGGTGAACAAATCGTTATTCAACGAAACGAGATTGACGCGAAAAAAAATTTCTTAGTTTATTCGCGTTTCAGGAGAGAAAGTCTAACATTACTTTTATAAAAAAAATTTATTTTATACAAAATTTGTTAATATCATAAAGATAGGAACAATTAAATAATTATAAACGAGGCAATCGCGGCAAACCGCAAAAGAATGGACATTCTGATAATATTTATTTTCTATTAGGATTACTCGATAATTTAAAAATCAAACAGTAATTTATTCACTTCATTTATTGATTTGTTCACTGTTTGGTTTATTGGATTGTTAAATTAATGAAAAAATCCAATTACATATGTAATATTGAGTAATTATGGCGCTTGGTTATTTAGATGAGATTTTATACAATTTATTGATATGAAACGGCAGGAAATAATAATTCGACAATCTAATATACATAAAAAATTTCATTAAGCAAAAAATATCAATAAATCGATTTAAATGAAATGATTGAATATTACATAACCTTCGACCTATATGTCTGAATAAAAGTTCCGTAAAATGTTTTCAATATTATTTACGCAATGCTATTATGAAAGCAATATTTATTCCAGCCATGATACATTACGAGAAAGTAAAGTCAACAAACATTTCATTGTAAATTAACTTTGTTTCCGCAAATTTTACACAAATTTTATACTATTGGCTGTTTTCTTTTTGTTCACCGAACTGTAAGGAAATCAAAACGACATTCAAAGAAATGACTGGCTTTTATTACACAGCAAAGTTCTTTAAAAATTTTTTCATAAAATACGACATTAATTCCCACAATCCTATAGCTTACAAATTTATTTAGTTGCAATATTATAACCATTTCCTCTAAAAACGTCTATTAATATATGTATAATCAATAAATAAAATTAATGTAAAAATATATAGAAAAAAAGTAAAAAAGGAAAATTATTTAAAATTATCGAATTCTTTTGAAGGCGATTATTAATTGCTAAATATATCGAAAATGCGCTATTAATATTCGCTTTCTTAATAACGTGTGAAAAATAGAGGGGAGCGAGTTTGCTGTCATTAATAATTTTTTGCACTAACAAGCTTTCTTAAATTTTGATATAATTGTAAAAAGTCTACAAAGGGGGATTCAGGTATGAATTTCACAAATTTGATGTAAAATTTCATGTCGTAAATATTTCGATGCCAATGCATCAAAGATTAGAGTTACAAGTTTTTAAAGTCTGAAATGACTGCAAACGTGACAGATATCGCAACAAATGATCGAAGCTTAACAGAATCAGTCTAGTTGTAGAGTCTAAGTGCTAAATTTTTTAATCGTTTCTATTGAACAGTACATATTTAAGAAATAATTTAATATGTTTTGATCCTTTTAACTTTGTTTCATTTTTATTTTTTGATTAAATAAATTTTTAATAAAAAAATTTGAAAAAATATGATTGATTTGTAAAATCATAAAACAAATTAAGAACACAAAAAAATAAATAATTATTAAAGAAAAAGAAATATTAACATTCAATTTCAAACAGGAAAAACGAAAAAACATTGCAACTCTAATCCTTTGGCCTATTGATCTAAATACATATATTACTTTTACATCGAATTCTTAATATCTTAATATCGAACTTTCCCAAATCCACAAGATATATACCTGGATCTTGCTAGTCCTTTAATATATCAATTTTATATTTTGTTTACTATTATACTTCATTAGTTGAACTTAAACTTGCATTAATAATACTTAGCCGATTATTTTTTCATTATTAGTGCAATCGAAACAAACGAAAGGAAATTACAGCATAGCTAAAATCCTATGAAACACAAAAAACCCAGTATTGCGCAAGTTGTGTTGTTTCAGAGAAAAGTAGTTTTATCGGATGTAACGGTTGCAACACCGCCGATACAAAAGGCGAAAAGGTGGCGATACAAGGACAAGCACTTGGTGACGTCGGCCCTAGTTTCCGCAAATTTTGCCCACACGAGTAATTAGTTTCATCAACGTCATCGCTCGAATGTCGCTTTTGGGTATGAGCGATGTCACGCCCAGATACCGACGCATATCGAAACATCGAGCTTCCATTAAGAAGTTCGTCAGGGAAACTACATCAATCTTGAATCACCGATCATAAGCGCTAGTTCATCGAGGAATAACTAGCGAAAACGTGTCTCTTGGTAAAGATGCTAATTGTGCGACGATAGCACAGTATTTTATTTTTCAAATAAAAATAGAACAAGCTTTCCTTCCCTTTCATGAAGAAAAGCTTGTTCTATTATTGCGTCATATAATTACTCTCTAAATATCACATGAAAATTGTTGACAATTCGAAATTAGCACTATAAAATTTATAAGAATAGCAGAATGTTGAATCGTCAAGCATTAAATAAAGAATCACGTTGACATAGCTAAATAATTAGAAATTAACAGAGGAGAAAGAATATCCTACAGCTTTGAAAAAAATATATTATCTTACAAGAGCACACAGAAATAAGAAACTGCGTTTATCTAATAATGGTTCGTAGATATATTTATACCATTACGAATAATTCGTACATCTATTTATTCCCCACGTAATTACGATTGATCGGTCGGTCCACTCAATTACACATTCCTGTCATCGTACGTCGTTCACTAAAATTTAGAGGCGCTCAATCGGACTACTTCCAGTGGGTCGTCGCTCAATAATGACGTGCACATCGTTCAATTAGAGCCGAACCCGGATTATCTTGCGATATTCGTAACCAAATTACCGCCGCGCGTTACCGGACCATAAATGCGTAATAAAACCTTTCGTGTCGCGACGTCCCTCGGTAGGATATCCATGATCCGTTTTGCGAAAACATCCCAGCGAAATTACATGGATATGGGAAATTCGCGGAACGCAATTCGCGCCTGCAAGCCGATTTTCTAACTTATTAACATGCACATTATAACAACGGGTACATCAAAAATCTCGCAATAGGCACTTTGTTCATAAATGCTATCGTAATCGAGAGAATATCTATTGATTCATCTATAGAATTTGAAAACAGTTTGAAGTTTCGAATAATTTTCTGATGTGATTTTTTTCATTTTTTCATAAGAGCTTACGCTGTCTTTTTTTTTAAAGAGTTACAGAACTTTAGCGTATCGCACAATAGATTTCAACATCATATAAAATTTTGAAAAAATAAATGTGTTTCTGTTTTGAAAATACATATATTTGTTAAAAAAAAACAAGGCACAAAATTACATCAAAAAAATATTGTAAAACTTTAAACGCATTTTTCTCAAAATTTTATTTTTCAAAGCAGTAGCCACAATTGAACTCAAACATGATTTATCCAAACAATTTGAAATTTTAAAGCAATATTTTTAATACCATTCGGAGACTTTATTTGGTTTTTAATTTTTATATACAAAAAAAGAAATTTTTCGGGAAAAAACAATTTTTAAATTTAAATACATGCAGTTTCATGGAAAATAAAATTTAAAAGAATTTCTTCCATGATCTGAATAACAAATGTAAAGAAAAAAATTGCTTACGTTTTATTATAATTTCAGATAATTTATGAGATACCTGCAAATGCGTGCACCTGCATAGTAGTCACGAAGCTGAATCGTGACTATCATGCGGGTACACACATTTATTTAGAATTATTATTACTTATTTATTCTAATTTTTCACATTACTTTTTTTAAATAAAAATGCATATTTTCAAAATAGAAACACAGTTATTCATCTCTTTAAATAAGTTTTACATAGAGCTGAAAAATACTCTGCTTTCAAACTTGACCCTTGATACTTTACACTCGCGTACAAAAAATTCAATATTTTCCACGTCATTAAATAATAAATTAACCGACACAAACAAATCGGCAAAACTTCGTATCTCTTTAATGGAATGATGGATTAAACAGAATAGGTTTTTATGACCCGCGCGAAGAGCTCTCCTTTCCAATTTCGTGACGAACGGTACTGTAAACGTACGCGACGATACATCGATACGATTCGCGAAAAACTCTCGGCTAAACTGTCGGCGAAGTGAGTTGAGTCGTAACTTTCTTTAACGTCCCGTGGCTTTCTACGGCGAAGCGATGGACATGTCGATCCTTCCACATTCCGCATTACGCCAGTCGACTACGTGCCGCTACGTGGCAGTTCCGATCTACGTGGATATCGCGTAATCGTCGGCCAAGGCTCGATCGAACTTCGTGTTCATCGCGAGCGAGGATAAAACCTTGGGACTCAGCTGTCGGACTTTTCTCTCTCGCGCGAAAATGCGTATCTCGGGAATAAATCGGGTGGACAGGACGATAAAAGCGCAAACGCAGTATTGGAAGTTTCGAACTAAGGAGTTTCGGAGTTTACGCAAAGCAGTATTGGCATTTCGAGAGGACCAGATTTAGCAAAAATTTGCATATTTGTAAAAATGAATTATCAATTATATATAGAAATATAACTTGGAACATATTACATGGGAGAGCTGAATAAAAAAAAAAACTCGCGTAATAAAAATTAATCTCGCGTAAATGCTTTAAATATAAGATGACTCCTGCAAAATTACTAAATAAAATAAAATATGGGATGTAATGATAATCATCAAGAATGAATCGCGGATCATGGATCACGAATTAATCATTCAACAACGGTACCTTTTACTTTAAAAAAAAAAGCATTGATATGATCCTGTCTCTACTCTATAATGAATAATCGCATCCGCAGAACGGCAGAGTGCAATTTTTTGCGAATTTTACGTTCAGATCGCGCGTATGCGATAGTGCATCGTGACAGTGCATTTCCAACCGCGTGTCGAAGCTCGCGTTGCGATCGCAAAGTAAACCGAGCGAAAAATTTAATTTAAAAAATACCTCACAACGGAACCAACCGGATATCGCCATGCGCAAAATACGCTGTAATTTATAGTTGAAAAAAAATACGGTATACGTCGCTCGTCCGAAAGGCCGACAGATGTGCACGCGGAGCGCACATATACATATATATACACATACATATATATACAATATATGTGTGCGTGTGCGTGCGTGTGTGCGTGCGTGTGTGTGTGTGTGTATCTATGTACATATCTCACTGTTTAGTAATTCTGAAAAAACAGCGCCCGTCGCTAACGTATCGACTCCACATGCTCGCAGTCGTGTATTTTCCGCGCATAGGATATTTGGCGGTTTACGCAAAAGTTACAAAATTGACAACAAAACGCAATCACTATAATTGGTTGCCATCGGCTCCGCCGCGTTGCGCGCTTTACAAAAGTGAAATGAAATGCGATAAATTAATATCCCCGTGTTACCTCCCCGATACGACGACGAGTCGCAGCGTTGTGTCGCGCCGACAAACATCGTGCCGAGCAACGACGAAAGAAATCACTCTGTGACTGTGCTGCTGGGAATGCCTCGCCATCAAATATTTGGTACAATCAGGTGTGTGCAAATACGAGGAATGCGCGGCCGGCGGAGCGCCGAAAAAAGCGTCAGTAACGTAACGAAAAATTCCGATCGAGTCAGACTTTTGACCAAAATTCGCGCGAAGTACCCTAGTCGAGCAAATAACGACATATTTATATACAGACTGTCGAGCCAGCGTTAACGTTATCGGAAACCGTTCGTCGCTTTTACCTGGGCTAGTATCTCGTTTCCTTCAAAGAGAGAAAAGATTTGTCTGTGCCAAAATACATTTGAACTGCGACACAAGAGTAATGACTTAAATAATGACACAAGACGGATTTTTTAATCCATCGATTGATCAAGCGTATTCTGCGCAAATACAACCTTGCTCTGTAAAAGCTGTATTTGCTCATAAAAATGCGATTGAACAATCGACGAAAAAATTAAAAGACTCACCTATATTCTTTTAATCCATCACGAAATTATATCAAACAGCATAATATTTTGTAATTAATTACGTACAGTAACAAATGTTATTGATATTACGATTCGTTAAAAAATTCAAATTAATTTCTTTTGCAAGTAATATAAACTGTACAAATACAAAAAGTAATTCAATGTTAACACGATATAATTAAATTCGTATTTAATTATACGAATTTTAATGAATAAGAATCTTTAGATTCTTATGCATAATGCTTGGTATTATGGGAATCGATGTTACGCCCATTAAAGGATTATATTATGCAATAAATTATTAATATCGTGATTTCTGTAATACAGAGATTAATATAGGAATTGCAAGCCTTCAAAATTGGATATATTGCCGCATGATTATGTATTACGCACAAATGTCACTGGAATTTACTTTGTCAATTACCGCACATGCTAACACATTAAATAAAATATTTGTATTGTAACTGCAGATTCACTTCAAATCAATATTTATTTTAATAAGTATGGATGAAAGCCTCTTTTATCAAGTCTTCGCTGAAAAAAACATCACATTTTCTCTCTCCATCTTTTCCCTTCCCTTTTAAATTCATCTAATATCAATATAGGATTCAAATAGTTTTCGTGATGATGGAATCCGCTATACTCGTGTAAACTAAATTAAATAAATTGAAACTGGATCGTTGGTTCATGTTTCACTATACAATACTCGGCTCTGCTATTCTTTGCAACGAAAAATAGAAGCTCGTTTTCACAGCATATTTAATATACGCTAATTTTTTTATTTTTCCAACATAGGACCGTATAATTTTTCGTAAACATAAACTTTGAATCAAACGGCCAATGATAAAACACTCCAAAACACGAGTCAGAAAAAACAGCAAATAGTACATCAATTGTTGCAAAATATTCGTCATTGCTTAAAATATCCTTTCAATGTTTTGACAGTCTATATTCATAGAACAATAGTTCACATGTATGGGAAAGTTGCTGAATGCGTACCAATCTCCTAAAGCATAACTATATTTTACATTTTTATTTCTTACGAGCAACATTTAGTGACAAAAGTAAAAAGTAAATACAGAATAAATAATATGCACAAAAATTTAACAAGTTTTATTTTGTTTTGTGCATGCTATCAGCAATTTAGAAAATCTGGTATATCTGATGTAAAATTTTCATCAATTTATAGCTAACAATAACTTAATTATAAAATTTTATTTTAAATTATTATAATTTCATAAAACAAGGCTTGTTGTACAACATTTACTATTATAAAAATTAAATCGATATTTTTTTAACTCTATCAAGTTTCCTAATTCGTACTAACACAAATATCACTATAAAGAAATGATACTAATTTTTAGGATTGACAAGTAATAATAGTAAAACTAGTAATTGCTGTGAATAAAAATATGTCAATTACAAAAATAAATTCAAGCAAGTTTTATAATTAATTTGTTATTACTGAAAGATTTAACAGGTAATAATAGATGATTGAAACATGGAGCTACAACTTCGAACTTTGATTTATATCCAAAACAGCATCAAGTGTGAAATAGCTTAAATAACGCATTTGGCAACTTTTCCTTAGAATTAAAAATTTTTAATTTTCTAAGAATAAAGATCATCTAAGTTTTCCTTTTAAAGACAATTCCATAGAGTTTCTTGGAAAATTTCGTATTCCTGAATAATTTGAATAGTCAATTATTCTTATTAAATAGCGTTATCTGCTCTCTAACTTTTCAACAATTCTCGTCGGGAAATCGGTACGCCGACACAGCATTCGAACAAATAAATATATCAATGCCATTTAAAAGTCGTCAAATTCCGAATGACGACACGTGCGTCTCGAAACGTCAACGATGCCTGATGCCAGCCGAAAATTCCTTGCGTAGAGGCGGCCGATGGCCGCGCGTGGAACGGGGCGTAAAATTGAACGGCGTGACATCGCTCGTGCATTAGCGCGAGATGGGCACGTTACGGGCGCACACGGGTAAAGCATTCTCCGCGTCTTGATGCGAGCAATCGGTGACGGGCCGCGGTGATCGCATAAATCGCAAAACGAGACGATTCGTACGTGTCCCGCCGCGAATATGTCGGGACGCGCGCGGCCATCGGTCAAACATCGAAGTGCAGTATTCCGCGCCAGATACATACGTATTACCCGCATCGGCACAATAAATTGCCCTACGTACACGGTGTCGCCGTACACTGCCGATGTATTTTAATGAGAGTTACTGGCGACGGGAGAACGGACGGTCGCGCCGCAGCACTACGGCAACTGAGCGATGGTCCCCCCCTCGAACTTTCAACAGCCGCTCGAAGATTAGGGAGTTATGGCGATTCCAAACTCAAAGGGATAAATAGCCCATAAAACTTTATCTTTCGTTTAATGCCAAGGGGGATTAACTTAAACTGGACTGCAATTTCGATTTTACTCATTGAGAGTTCGTCTAACGCGGAAAGTTGTAAAGTTAAATGAATAATGAATCTCCACGAAAATTTCTCCCGGCCAAAAGATGGAGAGGATTAAAATTCTTTAATTTCGCAACTTTTCATCATTTAAATACCGAAAACACCGCGATTTCTTATATTATAAGCTGAAACTAATATTGTTCCTGATTTTAGAACACCCTGTACATAAATTTCAAGTCCTCTCGTATATCCCGCCATAGCTTTACGTAGCGATTCAACGGAGGGCGAAACGCGAAAAGAGAACAAGGGGATTGTCGAAGTACACCTTCGCAACAAAGTGCATCCGCTGACGCGAGCGCGTCGGCCTAAATGCACGATCGTAAAATGGTCGTATTGCAACGTGCGTATGTCCCAGCTCGTTGAGGGTGCTTACTAAAATTGCATTGTGAATGCGGTTGCCTCGTGTTCGTCAGTCTTAGATAGAAACATTTCAGTGTAAGAACAAGCAATGAAGCATGGAAGGATGGATAGAAAAAGATTAACAATCAGAAAATAGATATAATTAATAAATAAAATAATGAAATAAATTAATAAATATCTGAATAGATTTTGAAATAAATCAAATTTCAATTCTGCTTTCTAGGGTGTAAAATAATTATACAGAAATATTCGACCGATGATGTAAAAATACAATTTAAACCGTAAGAGAATGCCTTCTACGGTCTTAGCTAGATCTTCGTGCTTTTCTATTTTTATTTGTGTGATTTTATATACTCATTCAAATTCACGAAACTTAGAGCTGTGTCATGTCTGAAAAAGCAATTCGGCGCGCAGTTTCGTGAATTTGAATGAGTATATAAAATCACACAAATAAAAATAGAAAAGCACGAAGATCTAGCAAAGACGGTAGAAGGCATTCTCTCGTTTAAATAAAATAATTATGTCGGTTTCGAACAACAAAGCATGATGTTATTTCAACGCATCTTTCTTTACAGTGATATTAAAACAATATTATTGCTCAATCACAAAATAATAAAATTATCTAACAGTAATTTAAGACTAGTTGTACTTTTAATGGAGCAACGTGATGCAGCTGCTATAAAAAATTGAAAACATTCGGCAATCGACAGGTTCCTTATATGGGCGATCATTTCACGAAACGCCAAATGCCGAATCCATCGAACTTTTTTGACGGATCGCGCTGTTCTCGGCGCGAATCGTTTTACGACCGGTCCCCCCACGTATCTCGGTCGAAAGTTAATAAAATATCAGCGAGAGGAGGAAACAGGGAAAAGAGAGAGATAAAAAAAAAGGTGCGGCCAATCGCGCCGGTATGATATAACTGCCCCTGTCGTTTCGACCGCGAAAATGGCCCCGGCCGCGCGCGTTGCTCTCCGCCGGATAAAACGAGCGTGGGCGAGTACTTTTCGAGCTAACTCGGCATTCGATGATTTACGACCTCGGAGGATCGGAATCCTCTCCTCTCCTCTCCGCGCTCTCACCCTTCGTCGATCCCTCTTGCCTCACGGATCGCCGCCAACGGTACACGGCAAACACGGCAGAATCCGGACGCGGATTGCGGATTTCGCTCGAGCTCATTACACCTATACGATATCAACGCCCACAGTCTCCCGCTTCCGGGATCACGTATATAGCTCCATGCATGATTTCCCTCCATCCGTCCTCTCGTTATACGTCGTTAGCCGCTGGTCCACACTCTCTTACGGCAAAATCATCGTACCGTATCGGTCGGTATCGCTCTCGGTATTTCGTTTTAGCCCGCAGCGTAACGCGCGCGTATCCGTTTCTGATTTTATCCAGCGAACGCGTAACGATTCACTCCCGACGTCATTTCAATATTAATTCACGTATTACACTTCCGCTCCGATGAAAGGCCGCGCCGCGCCGCGCCGTGCGAAATATCTCCGAAGTTGGGAATTATTTTGCTTTGTTGAGCGCACGTGCGTGTTCGGTACCGCGCGCGCAGATCGCTGCAGCGCGAATATTTACGAGCTTTATTAATAACATTAATTAAATAACATTCGGTATTATTTGCTACATTAATTTTCTCAATTCATTAAATCCGCAACGGGGCTTAATAATATGCAAACGTAATTTGTTTTAACGCGAGGTGGAAACCCTGTCCGGAACTCGCGTGCATTCGGAATTTCGTCGCTTAAACAGCTATAACTTCATATTTGTTGCCCTGAATTTGTAATGTACACATAGTTTGCATTATAAATGTTTGATGCAAAAATACAATCTTCTCTCAACTACGCAACATGCCCTCAATAAATGTATTGTCCTTCCACCATTTTCAAATACAATTTAAATTGAAGCATTAAAAGGATTAACAATTAATCAGTACACATCAATCTGATTCGCATTAAATTAGAATTTTATTTAGACAAGTAAATGGTAACGTTATATTATGTATATGTACAAAGATTCGAATATATTTTTTTTAATTTCAAAGAAAGAGATCGAGTAGTCGGGAGAATTACGAGAAGCAAATTCATTAATACAAATAGCCATCAAGAAAATGAAAGAAAGGAAATAATAAATCTTTGTTTGAAGTAATCCTCTCGTTCTCATTTACGTCAATCTACCAGACTTGCCATTCCGCAAACGTCGTATAAATCCAGCGAATGCCAAGTACGAAAGTGTCACGAAAAGCCCGATAGTTCGACAGAGGCGTATCTATCGTGCAGTAAAAATAGGTAAAAGCTTAGATATTCACCAACTCTCGCTCTTTTTCTATAAAACAAGAAGAAAATAGTAAAATGCATTCGTGATTAGAATTCCAATTTGACGTGAGCTTTATTATTAAAACCAATGTATATTAATTTTGACGTTGGCAAAGCTTTTTTCAAGCTTTCTCATTTATAATTCATTTTCCTTTTGTTATCTGGAATATATGATAAAGCATTAGAATAATGAAAAATTGTAGTAATAAAAAATCATAGCGATACAAAGTAACGTTCGATATTTAATAAAATGAAATTACAGGGCGAGGGGGGAACAGGAGGGGGATTATTAGCAAATCTCGAATAAGCGCTTCAGTTACGCTACTGCGCGTTGATTGCAAGATCTACATCTGTCCCTTTCACCGTTAGTAAATTTCAATTAAATCCCAGCCTTATTTTGCCCTTGCGCGCGAATTTACTGTCGTAAATTTACTACCGGTCTCTTTTACCTCGCGCTTCACACGGCGGAAATAGAGGCGATGCAAAGAGGGTAGCAGCGACGGCAGGTCGGACGAGAGACGATCGCGTCGAGTATTGCGAGTGTCGTACACGCCGAACAATTCACTTGAATGAACAATGCATTAACTCCCCTCATTAACGAAATGCAATGTGCCAATTAGACAGAGAATTCACAGGACCGCTCCGAATCCCTTTTTTCACCATGCCGCAATTCATCTTTTAGCTTTGTAATGGTACCATCCGACTAACATTCACCGCTATCTCGCCGATCCAACTCGAGCCAGAGTGCTATTAATGGACTGCATGCAAGATTCACAGTCTTTTATCAATGGCGAGTATTTTTTACCTCACGTATAAAAAATTATTTTCACAAAAATAAAAGAAAATAAGTGCGGAAAAAAGATATATCGATATTAAAATACTTCCTCCATCATGTTTTGTTGTGCACAGAGAGAAATGGACGAATAAAGATAAAGACACAGAAATGAAATAATCGATGTAAGACATAAATCGAAAACAACGGCTGGGAAAGTTTGATAGCTGAGCGTTAAACGTATTTATTAATCTTAATATGTCTTAATAACCGATTACAATTGCGCAGTTCTTGCGCAAATAATTGACGGCTTTAACGTCGCACAAAATGGGACAAAAAAATCCCCGCGAGCGAGCAGGCGGCGAAACTCTTCCGCGTGCGACGTTCCGTGTTTTACGAGAAACTCGTTCGGATTACGAGCTTACGGAAGTGCGTGGTGCCATAATCTCCGTTTCGCGGAAAAACGAGATACCTCGCTCGCGATTGTATCGAGCGTGTCCAAATTCAATTCCGTATATTACCGATAAAATGCGATATAAGGAAGAGTTGCCGAATGCGTACCATTTATATTACTTTTTTTATTCTATTGATTTGACGCAAGTGAACGTTGAAAATTGTAACTTTAAGTACTTATTATTACTGTGTTTAACCTTTCATCGATAATGAATTAATTTATTATAAAACTTTTGTAGCAACATACTGCAAAAAATATGATTTAGGCAACCAATTCATATCAATTATTAGATTTATTTATTTATTTATTTTTTCTATTACTTATCTTATCATTTATTTTAAAATTTGTGGTGGTCCTTTACGATTTAGGAAACTTGACAGATATAACAATATCGATATGATAAAAACTCTCTCTCCTTGACAATTTATCTAACTGCAATAAGATTCGACACCGTTTACCACTTTATGAAGGGAATATGATAAAACTACAGAGAAAGCACGATATTTTCACTAAAATATCTAAAAATTTATCAAGATGCAGGTCTGAAAATAATTATATTGGACCATTTAAATAATTGTGTAGATTGCTCAAGTATGATGCTAATATTATACCACAAAGAATGTTGACATTTAAGTATCTTAAGCGTCTAATATAAATATTCTGATGGCCCAACATAGTTATTTTTAGATTTATATCAAGCTATAATAAATTTTTAGATACTTCAGCAAACCGTTCTTTTCGTGTACACAATATTTTATCTTTTTTCTTAATCGATAATAATTCACTTCATTCTAAAATGTCCAGTGCGAAAATTTAAGTGGATTAAGATCGTATTTGGAATGAGCTATAATTTATTCATCCAATATCTGACGCTGACCACGTTTTGGATTCAAGCCACGGTTCATATTCCCATGATTATATTCCAGCTCAGTACGCCAATATAACGGATGTATTATAACACACGCGTGTACAAAAGACTTGACTCAAAGAACACGTGATCTCGTCGAACACGAGTTTTCCATGACTCGTTTATCTTAAAAATGCCGAGATTAAAATTCTTACGACGCGAATCACCAACTTCGCAGCGCACGAAAGCGAGTTCCTCGCTTGCTCGCTCGTTCAGTCTATCGTTGGTTCGTTGGTTCGTTGATTCGTTCATTCGTCGTTCGTCATTCGTTCGTTCGTTCGTTCGTTCGTTGGCTCGTCTACATTCCGCACGCGAAGGAATCCCGAGCGAGCGCGCTCCTCCAAACGACCGAAATTTTCGAACGCTACCAGCGACGACCTGCCGCCCGTAACTCGATCCACGTGAAAGTAACGACATGTACTTCCTGACTCTCGGGGCGCGTTCATGCACTTCCGTCGAACTTCCGCAAAGTTCCGTATAAGCTATCCCTTCCTCTCGATCCTCTCTCAGTCGATCTAAAGGAGGGGGTTCCGAGGTTTTTTGTCAATCGGGCTTTTTGTCCGAGCGAGGAAATATAATTCCAATTTTTGTGCCCGCGATCGACGAAAAACGTATCTGGTTCCAATCGCTGTCAGCCCAGTTTTCATATAAAAGCTCCATCCCTGAGCTTTTTTCTCCATATTGAATGAATACCGGCTCGATTAAGATTACAGATTCACGATACTCGATTGAGGTAACGAGCGATCAAAGAGAATAGATAAGCGGGAAAATCGATATAAGGAAATACCGTGTAAGTACGTCTCTATATAGACGCGAATATTTTGAAAAGGGGATATCCTATTACCGAAGAATTTCACAGAGAGCAGACAGATTGATATTGATATCGTACGAATGCAATTTATTTGTTCAAATAGTCTATGCAAATAAAAATATTAACTATATCAGAATCGCCATGCTATGATAATGCTAATGTGCCACTATATTAAATATTAGTACACACACTGAGAGAAAAATTGTAGTGATGGCAACTATAAGGGGACAACCATACAAATTTTGTTAATAGAATTATAATATGCAGTTAAGTGAACCATATTATAATTATTGCAACTAAGTTAATGGTTAAGAAAACTAATAAAAAATAGTTGAAATTACTATATTATATAGTATATTACAACTATTTTTTATTAGTTCTCTTAACCATTAATTTAGTTGCAATAACTATAATGTAGTTCACTTAACTATATATTATAATTATATTAACAAAATTTATATGGTTGTCCCCTTATAGTTGCCACCATTACAATTTTTTCTCTCAGTGCAGTGTATAAATAAATTTAAAAAAATTAAAAGTTGAAAAAATATTTCCATATTAAAAAAAATAAATATTGGATATATTTTATATGCTTGTTAATCACTAAAAACTTGATTGATACGCTATGATTATGTTTTACTTAATTAAAATGCAATACAGTTTCAGTATACCATTTTTTTCTAATCTCACTAGATAGAAGATAGAGTTAAGATAATCGATAAAGATCTTCTGAGAGATTGTTGAGAGACGGATTTACGTGGAAAGAGTGATGAAACGAGCAACGTTAAAATGAGCTACGCTCTGCAGCAGTTTAAGAGAGAATTGAAAGCTTCCTGCTGCAT
Source organism: Solenopsis fugax (assembly GCA_003595255.1). NCBI lineage: Eukaryota > Metazoa > Arthropoda > Insecta > Hymenoptera > Formicidae > Solenopsis > Solenopsis fugax. The sequence continues at coordinate 32,551 of QKQZ01002439.1, read as the reverse complement.
CGCCTCGCTCTCGTTTTTTTGAATCGTTTATCTTGCGGCCGTGCACGTTCGCGCAAAAGCAATCGAAACGGTCGCGTCGATTCGGTAAACGATTCGGCGAGGCGATCTCGACGACTTCGAAACACATTCGACCAATTGAGAGGAATGGTCTGCGATGCTAAGTCTTCCCTTAATAGAAAAGTGCGGTGCAACAGTGGCCTACTTAAAAAGAGAAACTTTTTTTAAAACTATTTAAAAAAAATCTATGATTAATTTTCTCAGTATTAATAGAAAAAGTAGTTAATCAATGTCGCATTGAAATTTTTATTTCCGTTTCTCCGTTTTATTTCCACATTCTCTTATTTACTGTTCCCAAATATTTTTTACAGGCACTATTTTCAGCATTTCAACAAAGGTGACTTTCCACAAAAATCCGATTTGGACACGTGTATATTTAGTTTGACGTAAAAAAAATAATCTGCAGCCGATTTTTATCAAAAATTTTGATTAAAACATGATCCTGTTTCAAAAAATTTAATTTAACTTGGACAGGGTTAAAAAAAAAACGAAATATCTAGTCTAGTCATATTAAAAACGGAATGTAAACGTAACAATTATTTAAGCAAACTTCCAAGAAAATAAACCAGCTGCTGATCATGTGATAAGAGATCTATGCATCGTAGCCTATCACTTCATTTGAATGCACGTGGAACTATTGAAAAAATGACGGATGGCGGCAATTAATTTCGCAAGGTCTCGCTGCTATCGATCGGTCGTATTTCAGAAAAAATTCACCGACGTTTCCAGGTAATTCGCTCAATTGAGTCCGAACACGTCGCATCGGATTTTAATTCAAGAACCTCGTACATTCTGGATGTTAAATTTTGCAGTGATTATTGCGGGGATTGGAAACGTTCCGGGCCCGTTCAATTCGAGGAAACCGATATTTTTCATCATGAGTGCCACGAAGAGCTGATTAATTAAAATAAATGATCTCAGTTTCGTTCGAGACTGTAGAGCACAGTTAATTTCTTTTTCACAACTAAATTTCCTCGTCACAGTTTAAAATTTTATATTGTAGCACTGACCAAACCGCCAGAAAAAAAAAGAATATCTCTGAATATCGTTTCGCATAAAATTTCTCAAGACATATCGCGCAAACAGATCTTAGATTCAAAAGCATATAGCGGAAATTATTACAATAACGCATTAGATTGCGTGAATTACATAATTACATTTGCACATTCTCCTAATACGTTTTACCTGCCGGCGAGAAAGCAACGTGTAATTTAGTGTCAGCAAATTTAACCTGCTTCTTTCTAAACACACACACACACACACACGAACTCCCTTTCGGGTACTTTCTAACATACCGGAAAAAGAGACCGGCAAGAAGAGCATCGTGCAAACGAGAGTACAACTACGTTTCCTTCTTCGGGGGTTGCGATGCACGACTTTGTCGATTCGCTTGAGATTGAAAACAGCTTTAAACCCTACGTCACGTTTATTTGACACATTTAGCTTCAGATAACAAATCAAATAAATCGCATTTTATTTAAAAAAAATATAAACGCAATAATAATAGTAACGTACAAACAACGATAAAATAAAAGATAAAATAAAATATATTACAGCATACTGAATAAAAAAGAAATCACGATCAATTAATAAAATAAAAAAACCAAAGTAATAAATGTGTCATGTTTCATCATAAATTCCAGAGAATTTATAATTCAGATTTCAGAATATAATCGTATTCACAATTTTATAACATATACTTTCATGTACATGTGAGTTATAATATATATTTAACACTTGTGTGAGTTTTCAAAGAGTATTCACATTACATCGTTCAATTATTTTTTGTACGCATAAAATTATAAATAGAATTATACGCTAAATCCTGACACGAATTACCGATCGTTTGTAAAGTGGCCTTATCAAAGTTGTAATTTTTAAATTTATACGTTCATGAAAAATCTTTTAAATCGCATTGAAATAAAAAAACTCACGTATCAGAAGGTTAAATATTAATGTCGAAATCACGTCTCATCGCAAGATATTATCTCGATGTGTCATCGCTTAGTCAAACCGATGATTTTACCCAAAGGAACGACTTGGAGATTACAGTCGTGTTTGACCGATGAATCGCTCTGAGAAACACGATATCGATTCCGAAATGATTCGCAATGAAAATTCCGCGAGATTTCGCGCGTACGCTCGAATCGAATATTACTTTAGAGCTATTGAAGAGTAACTCGAAGTTTCACTTGGTAATCGAGCAAATATAAACTATATCGAGGATTAATGAGCGGCGTCTTGTTGCTTTAAAGACATCTTTATGAGTCTCGGAATATATGCCGCAATTTCTCGCAGAGTTACTCGAGAGGACAAACGGTAAGCAATTTATACAGCACTTACGAAATTTCTCTCCAGTGTGATATAAATAATATCAAAATACTTTATAAAATATTTAAAAAAATCAATTGGTTAAATAAATATCCGTTACTTATGATTATAATAATAAATTATTAATTAACAAGTGTGTAAGACTGGATATCATTTTAAAACCTTTTCATCGAGAAAAAAGATAACTATTGGCAGTTAAACACAGGTCGTATTGTACTCCATATTGCGGATAAATGATAACGTTTACATTATCCTGTCAGCGTTTAACACGACGTGTCTGGTGAATTAGCGCGCGTAGAGTGAATAATTAAAAATTTCTTCCCCTCTCTACCCGCCGTTTGCGTCGCGGCCCGTAGTTTTCCTACGGGAAAAATATCCGTGAAAACGACACGGTAAGTAGCCGTGGTAACTCCCTTAATTACGACGCGCTATCAGTGCCACTTTGTTGCCTTACGGCGGTTGAGGAAAATTAACGAGCGACCCCGTACGCGCAAGGAGTCATTAATTCCCCGTGAGATGCCAGAATCTGATGTACAAGTATATGTCGGTCACGAGAGATTGCTATGGATCGCTGCGACTCGAATCCTTCGCGCGGAAATTCGATTACAGTACACGTTTCAATTATGACACATTCAGACATTTCCGAAATCTAAGAAAAATCCGACTGACAATACAAAACATTATACTAAATATTTTGTATTATCCATATATTAAAATTCGACCTAATAATTAATTATTATGTTGTTAATTAAAAATTGTGTCTCAATAATTTGATTTGATTCAATTCGGATAAAATTTTATTAAATTGATTCGATTTGAAATTCAATTCTATCCGGCATCAAAAAAACCTTGATTCGCACATCTCTAAAAAGAATTATTTATTATGTAATTCAAGCAATTATTTACATAAACATTATTTCTTTCTGATTTTAAGCAGCCTATTCTGTAAAGTTAATAACTGCAACAATAATTGGAATAAGATTATGTATAACATAATTAAAATCGAGAAAAGGCTAACGACCATAGCAGCATCTTAATGCTAACTGAAATTTCAAAAGTTTACTTCAGACTTGAGAAATCTGATCTATATCTGTATATGATATTTATAATCTAAAAAGTATCTTCATTCCATGAACGAGTTAAGTCATTTAAAGAATATTCCTTAGCCGGTCATTCACCGGTGCAATTTCCATGATTCCTCGGTAACAGCTGCGCAAGCAAATATGCGAATCCGAAAGTGAATCGAGATACGACGAACCGCGTCGACGAACCGGGCCGGTTCTTTCGTGCTCGTTCGTGCCCCCGCAGAGAAAGAAACTCGCTCGCTGGCGAGGAGCCCGACGCGAATCGTTAGCCGCGAGATTAATCAAGGTGATTAACGCGCAATCCTTATCGTCGGTTCGTTAGTCCGTTATCAAGCGGCGCTGCGCGGGCGCGCGTGCGTTGCACCGTGAAAACGCGATGCGCGCGTGGTTCGCCCGAACGTATCGACGTGCTTCGAGGCGCACGGCGTACCGTTGTGTTGTTGTTCACCGCACACACGATTTGCACTTTCTCCAAGCGCGCACTGCCCGCACGCTCGCCGGTAAAAATGTCCACGTAGAAAGTGAAAACCCGCCGTGCGTTGCCCGCCAACATTTTCCTCTACTTACGATACAGTGAATCGCTTTAATGCGCGCCCGCTCTCGATCGCTGCCGGTAGTCACTCGTTACGAGGCTCAATGCGACTTACCTGGAAAGATTAGAAAAGAATTTCATTAGATCATTGTTGCGTGTATCACAAATAAAACAAAAAAAATATTAAAAACGCCGTATCAAGAGACGCGGTAGCGGCTCGCGCCAAGTGTATTTTTTTCGTCCTACCATATAAAAGACGCTACTGTGTATCAAGAGACGCGGTAGCGGCTCGCGCCAAGTATATTCTTTTCGTCCTACCATATAAAAGATTGGAAAATACAGTCCCTGGTCAATTCGCTTTTAAAAAGTAAACGATAAAATGGACGTTTCAATGCATAAATCCGGCAGAACAATGATGAAAGCACGAGATTGCGAGAGAATAATTTTTAATTATGCATTCGTAATGAGAAATCATATTTCGACGATTGATGCGCTTCCGTACAAAAAAAAACTCGCTGCATTGTTTCCGGGCACATTTTCAAAGGCAAAAAAATCTCCACCTAATAAATTAAACTAGAAGAGTCGCAGGACACGGCGCATAATTAAATGCGCGGATGCATATTGCGATTATACCGGTGCGCGTAGGTCCCGAATACGGTGCGTGATCGACTCGCAAATGAATATAATTACAACCCTGCTGCATTAATGGCAATCACAAAGTCAGCAATTGCATCTTGTAAAACGCTGAATTTTCCGCGGATAAACATCGAAACATTGTGCGGTGCAGGCTTTGAGTAATTTCGACGGCCCAATTCCGACGACCGATGGCGCACAAAATTTCCTAAAATATAAAGTGGACGAACGAACACAGTAATCGAATTACGTATCCCGAATGTCATGTAATCCCGGATCAATGCGAGTTAGCATTCGGCGAATTTTCTGGGTCGGTGCGGACGCCTCGTTTGTGCTCGTGCACATCCGACGGTAATCGCGCACGCGATCGCACGACAGGGTTTCGCTAACCAATTGCATCGCTATTATCTCTATTCGGAATTAATCCGCGGCATACTGCATAATCTGCAATACCTGGAATCTGCATTGTCGATGCCGGCTTTCCGATTTGGATTGCCGTATAACATCGTAAAGTCCTCGAACGATGGAGGAGAGTTCGAGGTAGAGAGGGCTAATTTAACGCTAAAAATATATATGCTTCGTTTAAATTTCAAATTGCACTGTAACACAAATAATTGCTGTTGCCTCATATAATAATAGCTATTGCGGGGTCAATTTCATTTATCAACTGTGCACAATAACGGCAAACGAACAATAGATCGAATGCTTAATTTAACCTGGAGTCTATGTTAATTTACGGCATTATTATGCTCTCAAATCCATAATGCAGAGTCTTATGTCGCATTAAAATTACACGTATCGAGACTATGAATTCTGCACTGGGCAAGTAATGCGAAATATCTAGGGGGTCAATTCAATTTACCAACTGTGCGCAACATAAAGCGGCAAATTGGCAGTAATCGGACATTCCGAATTAATTCGCCGCACATTCTACAAAGTCCATAACAACTCGAATGTCTATTTCCGATGGCAGCTTTTTGGTTTGGAGTGTCACGTTCGATCACTGGACACGTCATGTAAAGTAGCTTAATGTTCATGTTGTGATATCGGCGGTTCTGCGCTAAAAATCACGTGGCCGCCATTTCCAGCGGTTCGAAATTCCAAATCGCACAAGCCGCGCAACTGCAAACAATTTCGACTATGCACGAAGCCGAATCCGCGGGTTGCTCATATCTCCCGGATGTTTGCGAAGAAAATTGCGTACAAACCGCAAATAATAATCGAACACTGTCAATTAGCTCGCAACATGTACGTAACAACATATATAAAATATTAGTAAAAGAACAATTTTCATCTTTCGAAAGTAGTTGTGAATTAATACATTTAGCACGCATGTAGCAATTACTTCTATAAGTATCCTTTACCACGAAAAACTCTGAACATATGTTTTTAAATGAAAACAAAAGATTTCTCCAATTACGTGTCTATTTTCCAGTTGCAGCGAGGCACTATTACAGTTTTGGTCATACCGGGCTGATTTTATAAAGTACAATATTAATTAACGATATAATTGTGTTTTGTGTGTATGTGTGTGTGTGTGTATGTGTGTGTGTGTAACAGCATAATGATATCTCGCACCTTTCGAGCAAAATTAATTTCACATAAGTAATCAAAGGCCTCATTGAAATCCACATCGAGTAAAAGCTCCTCCCCTTTCGATCGATGCTCTAATGTGCTCGAGTGAAACGTGTCTAGGAAGTCTCTCGGTACGTGCCCTCTTTATCATCTCCCCTCCCCATTTATGTGTTATCGCGGTATTACATCAGGGTACGTAAGAAGGAGGCTGAAGGAGGGTAACAGAAAGAGAGAGAGAGAGAGAGGAGAGGCGCGCAGGCACGTTACCTATATCAATTTCCATGAAACTATCGGCCTCTCGTTTTCGTCTCGCGTTCTCTGTCATGGTGACTCGATCGTAAATTCTTCGTGGCTCCGTTTTTCGCTCGCGAGCCGCCGCCTACAAGGCAACCGAGAGGGGCACCCGACGTATAACGAAGTTCCCCGTTCTTGCCCGCCGGCGTAACCCCTCTCGTAACCTCACCCCCATCCTTCTTTCGACTTCCACCGTTTCCACAACCGCGCGACATCCGATCCATCGTATCTTAGCCCGTTCTCTTTCACGGATGCCATTATTCTGCCCTGGGACAACGAACTTTACCTGGGGGCGGGTAAGGGGAGAGGAGAGAGGGGGAGACCCGCAGGCAGAAGGCGGAGGAGAACATGATGGAGCCAGGAGAGGCGCTTAGCTCGGCAGAAAGTGCCGCGAAAAATAACGTATACGTCGACTTCTACAGCACTGACTCATCGCATTTCTACGTTTGTCACACCCCTCCAGCACTCCTTGTCCCCTCCCCACCCCCCTTTACCGGTCTGACAGCCAAATTTTTCGGCGTGGGAGACGGCGATAACATTTGTCACTCGAAAACGGTTTCAGATCTTCACCAGCAGAACCGGAAACGATCTTCGATTTCTACGATGACGCAAGATTACGCGACGATATATAGCTGTAGTTTGCAGTTGAAAACGTTGTCAAGAACTATCTGAACGGAGCGGTGTTCGCGTAACAATGTATGTACAAAATAGATGATGTAAATAAAGAATTCGATGTAACTTGCAGTGATTATCTAATTCTTTACAAGAACTCGAGAAAATTAATTTAAATTTTAAACACTTTTTGTGTTTAAAATTTAAATTAATTTTCTCGAGTTCTTCTAAACAACTCACATTTGAGTTTAATTTTCCTGAGCTGCACTAAACCTTTTAAATGTACTCATCATGGTTTTTCCAAACTTTAAGCTTTATTAGTTTCTGTACTCATAAAATAACTGTGATGCATGTAAAACCCCGACTATTTTTTAAATTAATGTTTACTAGATTTTTGAAAGCTTTTAAAAGATTGTAAAATATCGAAAAATCGATTAACTTAATAAATATTAAACAAATAAATATTAGCTGCTGATTCTGATTGAACGCTGTTGTCATGATAACGATTTATTGACGTGAAACGGCGTTAGCGACCGCAGAGCGCTATAACATCAAATCCAGAATCCGATTAAATCGAGAACGTCAATGAAGCCATTTGATCGTGATAGCCGAAAATAGGATTGACTTTCGGTCAATCGGAGAAGTCGGTTTTTGTATTCTCCAAAAACGGTATCATATATCGATCATTGACAAATGAAATACCATAAATAATTGACAAATCGGAACCAAACATTGACTGTAGATAGAGTTTCCCGGAAAGTTTACTACTGTAAGGCAAGGAGACATGTATTACGAAACTATTACGAGTATAATAAAATGAAGGAGAGCTGCAATTTGAATCGAGACATCATCGGCTTTCCAGAGAAAGCAACTTTCTCGAATTAATATACGATAGAGAAGTGTTGTTGCTTATTGATCAATCACAGAGTATCACTTAAGTAACCACCTAGCTTTTCAAATTTCTATCGATCAATATCACGGATCCGAAATAGCAAGATTTTAATGAACAAGATATATGAGTTTTAATTACTTTTCAAATTGACCTAAATTGACCTAAATTTCTTTCATTAAAGCACAATATTATACCAAGACAAAGACACTTAAAAATTTATTTGTAAGATAAATTTATTTGTGGAATAAATTTATTTTACTGAAATAAATTTGTATTTAGTTACGACGAAATAAAATTATATTTCTAGGAAATAATAAAAAAAAGTGAGATATATATCAAAAATGTATATGTTTCATCGTCGTAATTAAATTTTTTTAATAACAAATATGGAGAAAACGTCAGAAGTAACATTTGTTTGCTAATATTTCAACTTTTTTCTCAGCATACATATCATACTTAAGAATATTTTAGATGATGTTGACTTAATATGAAATATGAATGAATTATTGAAAAAATATGTCAAATAATATAAACATAGCTGCTATCTGTGATAAACAATAGCTTTAATTTATAATTCCTTAATAAATACACATAATTATAAATAATATTCTAAGCTATATTTTATTTAAACCATAATTTTATTATAAACCAGTTGTCACATTCTTGTTTCTAATATCACAATTATATTGCTCTATGTCAAACATGAATTTAACGATTAATGATTGGTAACCGACTCATCGTTCATTGATGCAATTAGGTTAACAAGACATCAGCTATTTGCACAAGAAACTTTAAATAATTCATTCATGTGTGTTCTGGAATCAATGGCACGCTGAGACTAACAAATCGTTCGCGACCGCTGAACCAAACCACGTGCCGTGTCGACAATCGCGATCCGGTATTCCGGCGAGAGCGTTATATCGTAGGGGGGTGTCGCTTTGATCATGCAATTAAATTTCAACGGGATATTAAATTTTAATTAGAGTCCAAATAACGGCCGGTGACACAGCCGCGCTATGGAGTATGTGCGTATAATTCAGAATCGAACGTGAGCCAAACACGCGATTCGTGGTCCCAAGCTATCGTGCCCGTGTGATTTTCTCCCTCCCTCTGTGTACACATACTCGTGTACTTCTCTCCTTGTCCTATCAGCCCTGGTACCTATTCATAATTATTCACTGTCTCTTGCTATTAATTTCACGCATTCAAATCCAGTTTAATCGTAGAACGTTCGCTATAAACCTACGAAAGCCATAATAGCACAACAATTTCAAGAATCATAAATTAAGTATAGAAAGAGAGTGAGAGAAAGAAATTCTGTAATTGAATTAAAATTTTAATCTACACTGAGAAAAATGTTTGGTAAAATCAACCAAAGTTTGGTTGAATAGTGATCAAATGAGTTTTATAGTGACAGTTACTAAACATATAGTTGTTTTGACCAAACAATTTGTAGCCTTAACCAAATAATTATTTTCATACAACAAATTACAAAAAGTTTTGTTAAATGTAACTAAGTTCTTGGTACCAGTAACTATAAAATTCATTTGATCACTATTCTACCAAACGATTTCTCTCAGCGTATTCAACATAAATATTACAAGAAAATTAATATATCTCATAATTTATTAGCAATTAAATCTTATTAAAATATCCATCGAATTTATAAATTTTTTAATTTTATGGATTTACATAATTATTCGTACAGAATACAGAGTCGGATAGAGTCAAAAATCAATTTCCGGAAACGTCTAAAAATCGTTCTTGCATACAGAACGATGCAATGATGTGCATTATGCCGCCGCAGCATTGCGTAAAGATATTCGCTCGTCGGATATCGACTTCTCTTCTCCGCTGCCGCCTCGGGGAGACGAATGACTCTCGTTCGAGAGGAACGTCTCGATTATATTTTCTCGCTTCATGTAACCGGCCATACCGACTGTCTCCGCGTTTGTCTCCCGTCGTGTCGTGCACGCGACGGTCGCGTTTTACATTTGCTATAGTCTAGAACCAATACCGTGTCGCGACACGTACGCCATTGGATTTCTTCCCAAGTCCCGGAGTGATGTGTATGTGTGCGTGAGCGTAAGGTTGGAAATAGCCATGATATTCGAAGCTTTTTCCGCCGTATGACAGCAAGTCCCCGCGCTGTCTGCTCGACACAATTTCTACCGTCTCTCCCCTTCTCTCTCTCTCTCTCTCTCTCTCTCTCTCTCTCTCTCTCTTTTATTCATCCGCTTAAAAGAGCGCGGGCGACGTGACGCGAATGCGACGCGTAAGTATGAATCCCTATCGAAACGGGCCGTGCAGCTATCGAAGAATTAATAAGCCGTCGTTACAGGGGCGACGAACTCGCGAGTGGAGGGTCCGATATCTCTCACGGATGTACAAAACATTGATAAGAAAAAGTGAAGAAAAACCCAAAAAAGGCAACAAAGTTCGAGCAGTATGAAATATAAGTCTTGAATCGCGTTACACATTTTTTACCGAGGAAAACGAATAAGCTGAACTTTATTTTCATACGATGAAATTAAAAGTACACGGGCATAATTATAAGCATAATTACTGCACATAAAAAGTTGGTGTAATAATTCTAAAATAAGGGTATAGGTTTTCCAGAATATAAAGTGCAATCGATATAACAACATTCATCTAGGTCCTGAGAAAGCGCGATGAACAATTTTAGCCAAGTTGGCGGTTCCGATCGGGGTCGGGAGATATGCACGAAAGTGCCGGGCTCGTGGTCTCTCTCGGGACAAACGTTAGTTTCGACAGGAATGGCCGGGAATAGCCGGTGGTTTAAGCGGGCAATTTCTGCAAGCGACGTCGTGATGTAAAATCTTAAATTTTTTATACCTTGTTACCTCCCCGCGCTTCTCCTCTCTCCTTCATCCCCTTTCTTACTCTCTCTTCCTCCGATCTCCTCTCTCTCTCTCTCTCCGGTCTCATCTCCCGCTACTTTTCTCGCTTTATATTACATCGATAACTTCCACCCCGTCAGGACGATAATATCTTCCTCGCGGATAAACTGCCTCCTAAAATATTCCAAGCCGCTCGCTTCGTGCAACCCCCCGCCGCCGCACTAACTTCTGATATCAAAGGGATCCGAGAACGATATGCATTTTTCTCCGCCACGATCCACCCGCTGCGCAAGCGGGTAGCAATCTCTGCATTTTACTGGTCAATGTAATACGTTTCTTACGAGCCGCGCCACGCTCGGCAAAAGCCGTCGATAAATTTTTCACGAACCGGCTAGAAGCTTCCTGACCCACTTCTCGCCCGGTTCTGTCCATTGTTTTTGCCCTCTCGATCTCCGCGGTCGCTGGTATCCTACATAACGATGAGGCTAGGAGCTTTCGCAGAAACGTCCCTGACCGATGAACGATGAATATTTTAACGGGATATCCCTCGGACAAAGTAATTCTCGAATGATATTCGAGAGTAACGATAACTGATACTATTCATCCGATTACGTACCGACTTCGTCACGAATGTCGATGCTTTGTTTCGGATAGAATTCCTGTGGGAATTTGATCCCTCTTTTTAATCGAGGATTTGCAAGAATGGTTTCACCAGTAAAACGAAAAAGTAGAAAAAATATCGAGGAATGCTGCGTTGTTAATTACAATTTATATAAATTAAAAACTCCATTTTTGCGTTTAGAAAAAGCGGATGAATATAAATCATTTTTGTCGTCAATTAAGAATAGACTCTTTCACGTAAAGCTACACAGAAAAAAAAATAGTATCAAATCAACAATTCATTGCTTCATATATAAGCAAGAATATAAAATCTTCTTGGAAGAATTTGATAATCTTGATCAGACATAATTTGCTTACATGAAGAAACAAAAAATTTCTTTATGTCAGCAAATTATGTCTTTTTGAGATTATAAATACTTCCAAGGAGATCTTATATTCTTGCTTATATATGAAACAATGAATTGTTGATTTAATACTCATTTTTTTCTGTGTAGGATAGCTTATAAAAAAACATTACTTTTAAAATGTATGCAATCTAAGTTTGTTAAAAATATAGAATTATTATAAAGAACGTACAAAAAAAAATCAGAGAATTGTAGCGCATCTTTTTCCAATCAATTCTTTTACATTTTGACGAAATCCTACAAAATATTAAGAGATTTTTTTATTTGCTCTAGAAAAGAAAAGTAATCGCAGATCGGAAATTTGAAATTTACATTCGATTTACAAATGTTATTCGTTACTTGTACTGCAGAACTCATTGATACGACAAAGACTATAAAATGCATCGATATTTTTCGATAAAGCATCGAATGGCGTCGACGTCACCAGTTTTCGTCGTGTATTCGTCGAACGAGGATGTCGGATATCGATACTTCACTTTTGCTCGTTCGCAAGAACGTTGAGGAAAACGTAGCACCTCATTAGGCGAACTTAATAATCGACGTCTCGTGACGCGTGTGACGATGCGCGAGCTTGTTAGCAAATTGTTCGCATAAAAAGCTCGCGTCGCGAAATGAAACTGTCTATCAGGAAAAAGTTTTTCTGATTCGCGTCCGGGAGTAATAACAGAATGACGGAAGGCGTCGAGATGCTATCTCCGCCGCCTATCGCGCGGCGAAGAAGCCGCCGCCGTTCGAAAACAATATCCGAGATGTTACGAAGATCAACGCGGAGACAGCGACGGCCAAAACTAGATCGGCACTTTGCCGGCGCCATCGAGAGATATGAGAAGTGCCGGAAATTAGAAAGTGCGGTAGCGCGCTGGTTCACGCGCGGTACACCATATGCCGACATAATGGAGTTAATCCGGATGCAATTACGTCCGCCGGATTAAGATTTCCAGCGTATATTCTTCCGAAAGCTAACTTCGCAGACAGATACATCCGAATGCCGCTGCACCAATCGCGCAACACTTCCGGTTTCCGCGTCCTCTTTCGCTTCCTCGTTGCTCTACGGAAATCTTGTTTGGTCGCGACGGAAATCTTACGTGGCGTAAACAACAACAGGACCGAGATATCGATTGACGCCGAGGATACGGAAGGGAAGAGAAACTGTATGTTGTCAATGGAACGACGTTTAGGAGACGACTGGTAAAAAATATCGATCGGCATGAACTCCGGACATTTTATCTGTCGTTCCGGAAAACGATGTCCCATATATAGACTGCTTTCCTTTTAGAAGACACAAGTCGACATAGATTAACGCACTCGAGCACAATTACGTGGAACGCGATATGCACAGTGTTAATAATAATTTACTCCATTACTGCATAGAAAAAAATGACTATCAAATCAACAATTCATTGTTTCATATATAAGCAAGAATATGAAATCTTCTTGGAAGAATTTGATAATCTTGATCAGACATTAATTTGCTTACATGAAGAAACAAAATGTCTTTATGTTAGCAAATTGTGTCTCTTTGAGATTATAAATACTTCCAAGAAGATTTTATATTCTTGCTTATATATGAAACAATGAATTGTTGATTTGATACTAATTTTTTTTCAGTGTAGCTAATATATATTTTTATTTAAATCAAGAAAATGATGTTAAAATAAATATATTTACTTGAACATAAAACATTTTTTTTTTTCAGTGTAACTTTACAAGAATTACTTTAAAAAGAAAGTTATCAATTTTAATGTAAATTATTTATGATCACAAAATGCATAATATTTATCATTGTAATGTTTTATTGTTAAATCGTTAACAAACAAAATGCAAACCTTATACATGTATTCAAAGATTCAAACAAAATACTGGAAGCTGACGTTCTAATATTGTTCAATCATTCAAAAAACATACTTCAACTCTCCTCCCGAACAGAGTCGAAGAGTGTCGATTGAGTTTGAACTAAATCGTAAATGGAAAGCGACGTGTATCGATTTGTGTCAAAAGTGTCGACTATATTTTCTAAAAGGAAAGCAGTCATAGCATTTTATAGTGCGATTGCAACAAAGTGTGCAATCGCGAAGTTAACATATATTCTGCAAGCAGATTTTAATTAAAGAGATAAATTTTGTCTGAATCGTGTAGAAATATTATTACTTAAAACTGTTATATGTGCGTCTATAAACATCCGGAAAAATGCTATTACTAGACACGTATAAGTTTGGAGATAAATATTCAGAAAATAATTAAATTTTAAATTAAATTAGCATGCCTCAAAATGAAATGTCAATACAGTTTTCACGTTAAGAAAATATGCCGCAGAAAATGTGCCGATATCTGGTATTATACAGCTTTATGTTAAAATAATTGCTGTGTGCGCTGCTATATTTCTAAATTAAATATTACATCTCGTCGAAAGAGCAATGGACATAATCGTAATGGTTTTCTAATGCGTATAAAATAGCAGCGCCATTATCTCTGAGCAATCAAGACGAGTCTTTTCTATCTTTTGACCCAACCAACACATGATTTACAAATACTTCAATATGACGTAAATTTCGTGCAGGAGGAAGAAAACTCGTATGCGGGTGTAATTTCCTCGTCTGGAATTTTTCGCTGGAAATTACAACGTGTTTCAATACGTGAATCGTGGCATACGTTTCGCGAAAGAGGTGTCTTGAATTTCAATAAGTGACAGCCACAGCGGAGTGATGGAGCTAGGGGCAGAGGGGGGGAGGGGGAGGAGGACCCGTCGAGCCCCGTTCTCAAGATGTAATTTCTCGATGTAAGGCGCGCAGCTGAATTCCGCACAATCGCGACGGATGAAACGCTCGGAAAGACGCCGCCGCCGTCTCCTCCCGCCCGACAGAAAATCGCGCCCGAAATGCATTCGCATGCAGAACTCGACCGTGTCGCCGCACATATTGCTGCTCGAAAGTTGTATACCGCGATTCAAGGAAGATGCATTACATAAACTGATACGCCAATATCGGGGATCGGCGGCGGAGGAGAGAGAATCTGAAAATCCCGGCAAAGCCGAACGGAGCGTGCCGCATCAAATGCATGCGATAGAATTTCGCGATGGCAGTTTTTAATTTGACACTTTCGAAACACGCAACGTTAGAATCGTTTGGCACGGCTGGCAGCTGCCGATGCATCCACGCCTATCGTGAATGCACCATGCAGTGTGCACTGTAGAGCGGTTCGCGCATTCGCGGCGGAAAGAAAAAAAAAACGTGTGTATATGTATGTGTGTGTGAGGGTGTGTGTGTGAGGGTGTGTGTGTGTGTGTGTGTGTGTGTGTGTGTGAGAGAGCAGCCGGATAAAAATAACAGCGCCTTGGGAAATAACACTGAGTGAAATATCTGACCGCAGGCGGCAGTGCATTAAATGCAAGGATAATGAAAATGCCGATAAGATCTCGCGATCCTGGATATTGGACCTTATATTAGGCGGCAAACATGACCTAGAATCTTCATTAATATCAAATGTGATCAAATATCAATGCGATTTCTCTTTGCGAAAGAACTTACAAATTGTATTTGACATGCAACAAGAATACAAATAATTTATACGATAGTAGTAATAAAATGTTATCATGGCTAGAATTCTTCTTGGTTTGCTGTCCAGCTGTATTTCTATTAAAAAATAACACGTAATAAAAATTTGTATTTGATGCATTAAAATTTAATACTTTATTAATTTTATGTCTCCCAATTCACTGAGACAATTAATTGCGTTATAATTAAACTAAAATCACTAATAAAAATAAAAACAGAGAGATAAAGCCAATAACGAGCAAATAACGAAGGTAACGATTTGGTATGCATTTAGAAATCTATTGTAACGATAAGCAAACGTTTCAACTTCACACAGTCCTCTTCAGAGCAACAATTAATATTCAAATAAATCAATTAGTATAAGATTAAGTTTGCACACAAAAAAAAATTAGTATTAAATCAAGATTTATTGTTTCATACATAAGCAAAAATATAAAATCTTCTTGGAAGAAATTATAATCTTGAACAGACATAATTTGCTTATGAAGAGAAAAATGTTTTTCATGTAAGTAAATTATATCTGTTTAAGATTATAAATTCTTCCAAGAAAATTTTATATTCTTGCTTATATATAAAATAATAAATTCTTGATTTGATACTAATTTTTTTTTTCTGTGCACGAGTTAAGTTTGATCAAAAATGTAATCGTAAAGTAAAAAAACAGTCCTGATGTAAAACAAGCCATAATCTTTTTGTCGTTTCCAAATCGCGAATTGATCGAGTCTGCATTTGTCCAATAATCGCATTTGTTAAAAATCACTACGTATCCTTTCTCAAAAATCGATGTTACTCTTCTTTTTACGTCTAAATTACAAATTGAAAGCAAATTGAAAAAAGACCAGGAACAAGTTGATCGAAAAGACACGCCATTGAATGCCTCGCGTCCTTTGTGCATTTATACGCGCTAGAATTTGCGTTTCATCAATATCCGGTTTCAAGCGAGCACGCGACCTGATCGGGCAACGTTAATCGCCCCCGTTCTAGTCGGTCGCGTTAGAACGAGGGAACCGCCCGTGTCGTTCGTGCTCGTTCATGCACTCGCTATGTACGAGTATATATCGCGTGCGCGTAATCACTCGGCGGCGCCGATTTACTAAACCGGTTAATAGCCACGGCTCGCGCGCGAGGACCGCACGCCTTTGTGCGCACGCCCACGCACGTACAATCCGTCTTTATTGCTGGAATGAAGTTATCAGCCGAAGACGTTTGCGACTGCAAAACGATGTGCGTGTGTCGGATATCTCGAAAGATGACATCTTTAGTGAGGCATTCGTCGAATGAATTTGCGGATATTTCCTGAGCTAAAATCTTTTCTTAGACACTTAGATTATCTCATTGTCAGTCTCTTTTGAGAATGAAGAACATTTTTATGCTGAGAGAAAGTTAAAGATAAATATTTTAAATACATTTTTTAACTTAAAATAAATTTCTAGTAATTTAATCGAATATGACAATATATTTATCAAGCGTTTTAATAACAGAAGAATAGCGTGAATAAAGAAATTTGGCACAATAAGCTGTGGTTAAAAAAAATTGAAAGACAACGAGAAAAAGATTGCGTTCTTGATTGCACCACCAGAACTTTCTTAATATTAAGTAACTTCCGTCTAATTAAGCTTTGCCTTAAGTGTTCACAAAGGAAAAATCGATCGTTGAAAAGTTCGTCAAAGATTATGTTGTTAAAGTTTGATGCACGCCGTGCGAAACAACTTGTATATCGGAGAAGGAACTGAGCATGAATATTAATTACATTAATTTTCTCCTTTCCTTCCCTTCCCTCAGGGTGTCAAAGTAAACAGGGTAAGAGCTTTGTAGAATCTCAATTAATCTATAATTAACTCAAAAGGAATCATTGTTATGTAAATGACTGGACGAATGCATATTGGAATTAATTGCGAGCATCCATGTGTTTCAATAAATGCTGACATAAATTCGAGTTCGATTTTGGAGTTCATTTACGTCAGCTAAATTTCATTTCGCAAACTAACAATTTTAAAGGCAGCATAAAAACCCGACAAATTCGTAATCGTACATTCGTATCATAAAATAAATTGCCATTAAATAAATCACGGTTATTTAATGAGAAACTATAAAAAATTATTTTATTATATATATTCATTATCTATATTATTATTAATTCCTATTATACAGGGTGCGGCATTTAAAGAGTTACTATTATCCTTGAAATTACGTATCGTAGTGAAAAAGTTTCACATTCACACAAACAAAAGTTGTATCGTCTGAAAAAGAACAAATAATAGTAAATCCAATTTTCGCAAAAAAATCGGTTTTTTAAGATTAAAGTAATAAAAGTTATCGCCATTTTTTAAATGGAATTATATGATTTTTTTTACACAATATTCCTCTACTTATTTTGCATATAAAAGTGAGAAAAATCAATAGTTCACGAGATATTTTATACCTTAGTCTATTATAACATATTTCGGCATAAAACATGAAACAACCTCGTAAACTATTAATTTTTCGATAATTGTACCTTAATACTTTTATGTACAGAATAATGAGATAAATCAATTGGTGTGAGGGGCAAACACTTTACTGCTTGAAACGTAGTTTTAAGGATAATAATTTGTAACGCTTTAAATGCCTGTATAATACTAATCGATTATCTATGAAATCTGAAAGTTTAAGAAGAGACAAATATATAGAAAAGATCTATATACAAAATATTTTAATATATCACACACTGAAAAATAAATTTGTTAAAAACTAAAATATTTAGTCCGATGCGATTAAACATTGGGTTGATTCAACAATTTAGTTGCACAAAAAAGGTACAGTTTATTTATGTAAACCATTTAAATGTTTTTATCAAAAATTAATTAAATCAACCCAACAGTTGCACGTATCAAACTAATAATATTTTAATTTATCAACCTTTTTTTTCTCAGGGCACTATCACTTAATGGATCAACTTCACATGTTTTTCTAAACGCGTCAGCAATTTAGATAATTGAATTTGATTATTATATGAACGGTATTGTATTTTACGCATGTTAAATTTCCATTAATTTTCAAACAACAGGTACGCCTTTGTTCCCGGCCAGTTTACGGAAACTTCGGACTTCGCTTCTAAACCACTCGAAGCATGTACACGGAGGCAAAGAGAGAGAGAGAGGGAAAGAGAGAGAGAGACAGAGAGAAAGAGAGAACTAGAGAAGGCAGGTGGGCACTATTTGATCGCCACTTGTGTCTGACTGTGTCCCCGGAGGCATGCACGACAAGGAGCAACACCGTGTGCTTTTAAGGGAAGCCTTATATACCGGGAGCCACATATTCCGGTTTGTAATGAATCGCTGGTATCGCGGTGATACACACGCGTTCTCGATTGCGAGTGCCGATTCTCTCTCCCTTGTGAGCAAAGAGGTCCGAAGAGAGCTACGGAAGGCAGCTCTCTAACGGTCTGCCAGCGGGAAGGACAAGGCTTTTCTCCGATATCGCGATTATGCCTGGTCGGTTAACAGTGCGCGGGACAAGTCTCCGCAAAGGTATAGCTATCAGAATGCCCGGGACAATGGCGCATGCATAAAGGCATTCGCCGGTTGCCGGTTAATAATGCCCGTGCATGGCTACACGTCTATGCTATTTGCGTGGCAATGCGCGTTCACGCGTACCGACCGCTCGACGATACGTAAAGCATCCACAAGGTATTCGAATGAGAAAGGGGAAGGGAGAAGAGGTAAAATCAATTAAGCCCCCAAAAGGAGTTCGCGTGTTACGTCGTACCAAGACACACCGAAATGCACTCAGATTACAATTAACCGAAGCGGCACGCTTATGATTAACCCTTAAACACGTAAATGGGTCAGAGAGACCCCATATGAAGCTTCGAACGCTTACTGTGTAAAGACGGAAGAAAATAGAAGGTTCGGACTAGGAGGTAAGAAAAGTTTGATTTCTCCTCTTTCGATTGATATGGTTGATCAACTTTATTGATCAACTAGAATTCGAACGGCATGGCAGCAAAGTTTTGTTAGGGTCTGTGGGATTAACATAATGTGTGAATAAAACTTTTTTTGTGAGTATTTTACATAAAAAAGCTGGACAAAACACGTTCAAACAGGTCCGTTCGCGGATGTTACTCATATACTCTGTCTAAAGTTAGAATACTATATAGTGCTGTAGAAAAGGAAGCTTTTCTGAATTATATCATGAAACACATCAATTTTCAATTTTAGACACGAATTAATCAAAAATATATTCGCCTTGTTACATAATTATACTTTTTAAAAGAAATGACAATGACATAATTTTTTTTGAAAGTATGACTCTTTAGCTTTAAAACGCCGTATTTGAAAGTCCTCAAAAGTTTTTTGTTGCGAAGATATAATTTTTTGAAGGAAAAGTGGATTTTTGACCAATTTCTCATTTTTACTTAATGGTTTTTCATTTATAACTTCACAATAAATTATTTTTCGGCAATGCCGATTGTGCAGTCATATTTCTGAACTTTCATTTAAGAAAAAATTGTTGAAAAATATTGATTATAATCAAAGTTATAGCTTCTCAAAGTTGAAAAAGTCTCTCAGACCCGAAAATGTGTTTCCGTATTTTACAGGATCGGTGTGTTTAAGGGTTAACGGACGGATAACAAGCTCATAAAAATGACGAACTTTAACTTTCTAATTAATTTCGGGTGATTTCTGTCAGTTGAACGGAATTTTTTGCGAAAAAATTCTTCGCTAGATAAGTAACGGCGTACCTCGCGTCAAATTGTTGCGTTTTCATTGTCACAAATAAACACAGAAATCATATTTTCATGCATCTATAGAATGGAGCAATCAAATAACCGAAATTGGCCAATTCGAGCTCTCGATTCCTATGTTTACAATTTCTCTCTATAGCCCGTATAGAATTAAATTCCATTTATGAAATTTGCGATATTGGAACGCAAAGAGTTTTTCATACCGCTCATATTGCATTGTTGCACAATAAAACAATATATGAAATGAAACCGATACTGGATCCTTTGTTGCACCGACATCCCGGGTAACTGCTCAGTGGTCAGTCCGTGCCATAATTCAGACCTGTCCGGGGGACTCGAGCAAACGTCCGTAGAAAATGACGCGGAAATCAATTAAGCACTTCAAATAAGTTTGACCGCACGAGACGCGACATAATGTAGAAGAGCAAGCGGCACCGAAATATATTGCGCGCGCCCGTAATTAATGAACGCGCGGCACGGATTAACACGCTTCAAACTTAAACTGGAAACTTGCCCGCTCGGGCAAGACTCGTGCGGAAATTATTGGTCTCGAGTGACACCCACATGTTGTTCGACGTAGTTCGTCACACTTGCAAGAAAAATAAACAATATAAATAACATGACGTACAAAAAAAAATACGAGCAAAATGCAAAAAAATAAATAATTCGAGGTACATGTATCTTCCGTTCGCGGCGAGTGTTAAAAAAATAATAAAAGTAATGTATCATCACCAGGAAGTATTACCGCATTACATCGTAAGATAATTGCATCGAAATACACATTTGTCTGCTAAAGGAAAAAAGAAGAAGATAAGCGGAAAAATAAGGGAGGAAGTAAACGAGCGTCGACGTGCGATTTTTCTCACGTCGTCGCGAGGACGTCGGGCTGGCGCAGTTTGCGCTATTCTCGAACGAGACTGAGTGTTTTAAATGAAAATGTTATGACACTTATGGTTGTTGAGATGAAATTGTTATGATTTGCCCTGTACTAGTGTTTGAAAAAAAGGAATAAAGGAAACGAAGACAAGGAAATGAAAGGGATACGAAAAGAGGTATCGTTAAGAGAGAATTTCTGGCTCATTAGTAACGAAAAATCCACGTTGTTACAAAGAGTTTGATATAAGAACTTTACATTTAAATATCGCTTTGATAAAAAGTGATAAATGTCCACATAAAACATTTCGCGAAACATATTTTTGACGCGACAGGATATACAACTCTCACGAATTTCAGGAGAACTCGTTTCTTTCGCAGCTACAGAGTTGTGAAAGTTAAAGTCAAAGAGAAGATAAGAAGATCCGAATGTCATTAACAGCGTAAAGAGCAGCGTCGCACTCGCAAAATATATTGCGATAGAAGAAGCGTGAAAAAGAGATCCTCGAGCAGAGAGAGAGAGAGAGAGAGAGAGAGTAAGAGAGAAAGAGAGAGAGAAGTGGGGAATGGTCTCGGTTCGTCGATTGTCTTCGTGCACGACTGTAATTTTCCTCTCCTCGCTCTTCCTCTTTCCCCGTCACAATTCATCCCTTAGACACAGTTTGTCCGTAACGGTAGGTAACCGTTATCGATCTCGCAAATAATAGCCGGCATGTTCGGTGCTAGGCGACGTACCGGTTCGCATAACGAGGCTGGGATGTACGCGAATCTCCTCCTCTCCTCGGACCGCCCTTATCGTCCCTTTATCCTCCTCTCGTCTCGTCTCGTCTCGTCTCGTCTCGTCTCGTCTCGTACCGTCGCGCGAAACGTTCTCTCTATATATATCCTATGTACATACGTGACCTGGATGTCGGCGAACTTGTCGGCGAAGTTACGCGTACACGGTGACGCCAATTGCACCTAAAGCGGACCCCGTCGATCTCGAGATGCCGCGGATTGCCGCGTCGATTTGGAATTCCGTCCGAAATACGGGCAACCGGTTCCCGGATTTCGCTCGTTTCCACCGATCAACTTGTGCAAGAGAGAGAGGGGGGGAGAGAAAGAGAGAGAGAGAGAGAGAGAGAGAGAGAACGCGCGCAACGCGTGTATGACATGACGTTCGAGATTCTCTAGATTCAACAAATGTTCGAAGAAGGCGGAATGTTCGGATATTTTGCAACTCGATGCGAGATATTTTGCATAGAATATCCCGAAAAGTGTGAATAATATTTTGAATATTTAGATATTTTGCATAAAGATATTTTGCACTCTATTTCACGCTTAATTAAAACATATTTGAGATCCGCGTATTTTTATTTGAATATTGGAGTATTTTATCGAGAACCAAATACACACTTTAAAGATAAGTCCTAAAATAAGAATAGAAATTAGAATTTTATCAACAACAATCTTGAAATATTAGTAATTTCCGGGTTATAAGTCCCAATGCAGATACAAAAAATATCAAATAAAATAAAATAAATATAGAGAAAGTTTAAAACGAGAAAAACTTAAATACATAGCAAAACATTATTTAAATAATTTTTCATTCAAATTTATGATTTAGTCGTTAAAAAATTTCATACCGAAATTAAAAATTTTAAGCTACTAACAGAAAACAATTCTAATTTGTACGTAAGCGCTAAATACATTGCAAATTTAAAAAAATTGATTCTAAATTACATTAATTTATACCAAATGCAAATAGATTCCGAATGTAAGTCGATCAAAATATCTTTCAAGTAGAATTCAAGTAGAAAGTATTACAGCCCTGCATTTAAAGCTTGTTAGATCGCTTTTAAAGAGTAACAATGCCGTAAGTTCCTCACTTTTGTTTCAGTAAATTTTCGAGCTGCACGCTTTCATTCGTAATACGACGAATTACGTGGGACGATGACGAAGGAAATAATACTGTCTATAATCACTGACTGTGCGATCGTGCAGTATTATTGCGGCTCGGCACGGAAAAGACCGAGAAGGCGCCTCGGAGCGGCGCCGCGCTTGAACGTAATTAAGCTAAAAGCGTCACTTCGCCCTCGCAAGCCTGTAGCGCGACAAGGTTTTCACTGCTATAAAGAAGTAACGTCGTCAACGATATTTCATATAAATTGCTACGCGCGCTTTTTCCCCTAATAACGGCGGTCGCCGCCGACGGGGATTCGAAGTAGAACACCAACTACCTGCTCTGCTACATTTTGCAGCAATTAGGCAACTCGATTTTTACCTCATCTTCTCGAAGTCGCGGTAGATATTGTGTCTTCTATCTCGCCGGAAATTCTAATAATCGCGAAGAAAACGGGACGATAATAAAAATAGTGTCTGAATTTTCTCGGCTAGATACAATCGAAAATGACTAATGCCCAATTTCTTCACTTTTAGATAACTTCATCCATGAGATATCTTTCAAAGAATATGGTAATTTTTAATAAAATTTCAATACATTTTGTGTCGAAAGTTAGTAATCTGAAGAATAGCTATCCGTTAAATACGTAACTAGAGGTTTCACAATCAGTGAAGGAAATGAATTTAGAACATGTATTGATCTACACTTTTCCAATATTAACTGTCAGTGAATAATATCATCATTTAAGTTTCATCGAGTAAAATGAAGAAATTTTTGATTTTATGTGAAGTGTTTTCTAAAAATATTTCTTAAAATAAAGGCAAAACAACAAAACTAACCTAAAATAAACATTCATAATCGTCTGCCAATCTATTCACAGCTAGATATTTTTATTGCAAAATTATTTTAATCTCAAGACTTTGTCTTAAAATATGACACTGTTTCAGCGCCACTATAGCGGCTTCCCGTCCTATAAAGATTAATCTTTTTGATGAGCAGAATAGAAAATAAAATAGTATACACGGAGAGAAAAAATGTTGTCAAACAAAAAAATTTATTGAACACAAAAAATTATTTACTCGGTAGAAGGTGAATAATAACTTATTTACTTATTTAAGAAAACCATTTATTTTTAATTTAAAAAAATTCTTTTTCATTTGTTTGTAATAAATATTTTTTGAACTGCAAGAAAAAATTATTTCTTTATTTTATTTACATAAATATTTCAATTAAAAAATTTTTAACTTGACTGCAAATAAATAAGCTATTATGTACCGCCTGTCAAATAAATAAATTTTTTATGTTAAATAACGTTTTTTGTATTTTTTTAATTTAAAAAAATTTTTTTTCTCTCACTCAGTGTACATATAAAACGAGCAGAAAAAAAATTTTATGAATATTTATGAATCAAGCCGATTTTGTTAATTCAATGGAATGTACATGTTATTTTCATAACATTTTATATATACGAATAGAAATAAAATTAAATTGTAAGAAATAATTTTTGAACTGCTCATGACATATATTATTTCATATGTTACTCCCACTCCAACCGTCGTGAATAGAAATGTCTCTTCCCGAAATGTCTCTCGGGAGAATTTGATTCGTGTCGTTTATTATGCAGGATGAAAATCGTCGCGACGCGGCGGAGTCACTCAATCGGGTCTTATATCCACCCGCATGGCGCGGGGACGAGAAAATTCTCACACGCGGGCGCGAGACCCATAAAAATCCGCAGTGCGTTTGTTGAAGAGAGATTTACCGCGCTGATGCCCGGCGCCGAAACTGCCAGCTAGGAAATTTTCTCTTTCTCTGGGCAACGCGATTTATTGCAAACTTCTCACTGTTGCGACTTTTTTTTTTCGACCCTCTTTTCCCGGTGCAGCCGCAACCCCCCGCGGCGAGACACCGGCCGCCACCCCGATACACGGTTCATCCCCGATACGTTCTCCGATATCACCGTAATGCAGTCACTTAAAGTGAAGCACGGCGCGATAATACGACGCGATATCCTGCGTGGCTCTCTCGCTTCCTTCCTCTTCGTGCGGCCAGGAAAACCTCGACCAGAACGACGAAGAACGAGAGGGGGCTGTCTTGAGATCCGTATCGATAAGGAAAGTTCGGTGCCGCGACATCCGTTCTACTCGCCGCGTCCTGTCCGCTTTTATCGCGGACAGCGTCGCCGTCGTTATCGGCAACGTTGATAAATCGTGACGAAACCAGGCAAGATGCGTTAACAGATTGCAATGTCGACACTTTCGCTATAGACTCGGCGTATACGTAACTAAAAAGAAACGAGAGAGAGAGAGAAAAAAAAAATTATTACACCGCGATGCAAGATGTGTAAATCACTTTTGTTTGTCGATGCTTCCTGTTGAACTTCTCGTCTTGTGTGTGCATCCTGCTTGTAATTTTTACAGACGACAATCTCTATCCTGTGGTATCGGTATTTTACGGTGGCGCGACGCGCAAATGAAATCATGCATCGCCGCACATGCACCGCAAACGCACTTAACTAATAACGTAGGTTGCTCAAACAATAATGGCGAAGGTTCGGAGATAAAACCCACAAAAATAGAGGATTCGATTTCCATCCTGACGCTGTGCTCTAAAGAGTATTAAAACATACCGATTGAACAAACACGGTGGATTCATTAAACAATGGATCTGCGATCTGCGACCATGCGTTAACACACATCGTGTTTTAGTCACACCGTAATGGATTCGTCCAATTTCGTCTCGAATCAAAAACATTAACTCCGTGCGCTCTCGCTCTCATTACAACGGCATTAAATATTACAATTTAATCGCGAAATTGGAAAGAAGTGTCCTTGTTGATCTCTTGTATCGTGGAATATATGTCGCACGTTCTTTTTAGAATTCGCAGTGATTACGGCAGACATTGCGACATAAAATGTCGCTGAAATACTTTATGTATTATTCGTTAATCAATCAAAGGGAAATTGGCAGTTTTGAAAGTTGAGCCAACTCTATTCATATAAATAGAATGCACTCGTGCACTTTGACGAATTTGGCTATGCTTTTTGACGTTAACTCGCCGGATTTTGTTGCGCTCACAATTGCTTTCAGCGAAATACATGTATACGTGAATTTATCGCTTTTTATACGCATATTATAAAAGTGTCAAACACACAGGAAAAAAATTATTATTTGATCAACAATGTTAGACACAATTATTCTCATATGTAAAAGTATTAAATTTTCTTGAAAGAATTTGATAATCTTAAACAGAGAGACGTAACTTGCTTTATTCAAAACAAAATTCTTTATGTAAGCAAACTTCTTCAAAATAAAATCTCAAGATGTTTGATTAAAGTTTCTTGAGAGTAAAATCAATTTAAATGCGCAGTTTACCGCGCTGACTCCTAATTGACCGGTTTTTTCTTACTTGTTATTTACATAATTACGTTATTGTCAGCTATATTAGTTGATGAAAAATTTACATCAGATGTACTTGATTTTCTAAAATGTTGATAGCATACAGAAAACAAAATTAAACCTGTTAAATTTTTTTCTATTATTTATTTCTATTACTTATTTCTTACTTCTATTACTTATTTCTTACTTACTTTTTACTTTGTTACTAAATGTTGCTTATATATAAAGTAAAAATGTAAATACTTTAGGAGACCGGTACGCATTCAGCAACTTTTCTCTAATTTTTTTTCTACACAGAAAAAAAATTAGTATTAAATTAAGATTCATTGTTTCATATATAAGCAAGAATATAAAATCTTCTTGGAAGAAATTATAATCTTGAACAGACATAATTTGCTTATATGAAGAGAAAAATTTTCGTCATGTAAGCAAATTATGTCTGTTTAAGATTATAAATTCTTCCAAGAAAATTTTATATTCTTGCTTATATATAATAAATTCTTGATACTAATTTGATACTAATTTTTTTTTTCTGTGTATGCATCAAACAATCTATCTATATTATTTTTAAGAATCAGATGCCATTGAATTTTGAAAGATCACAATGCCATTGCATTTGTAGATCATATAAAGAAAAATATAAAATTTCCTCATATTTTTTATATGGAAAAATGTAGACTAATATTATTCTATTCTTATGCGGGAGAAGCTACACGTTTTCAATTTTATCGCACATTCTTATCGAAAAATAGAAGCGTTAAAACTTATTTAATTTTCATACCGTCGAATGGAAGCATTAAATTTTATGACACTTTTCGAAATATGAGTATTAAATAACATTCCATTTGGAATGTCGGAAATACGCGAGCGAGATATCATTTTCCTAATGCGTGAATTTTCCGAAGTCTCCTCTTTCGTAATCCGCTTGACGCGGCATCGGCATCTTTGCGACACACCTCCGCGCAGCTACGCCCGTACACAATGCGATTCCTTACGTGCCATCCGTCGCGTTTCCCGCGTCTGTATTCCGGGTGCCCGTGCATCCGCGTTATTTGCAACACGCGCGGCTCGCATATACATGCGCGCATGCGACTTCGAAACGTTAACAATGGGGAAAGCTCCCCTGAATAGTCGACACGCCCGACGCCGCGCGGGACAATCGTTAGATTACTCGGCCGCGGATTTTTCCCGGTGTTTCAGCCCGGCCGGCCGCGGCTGCTACCATTGTTCTCGCCCAGCCCGGCAATGCAACTTCTCGGGTGTAAACCGTACAATGTAGTCGTTTAAAGTAAAGCATAACGCGATAATATGGCGCCATATATATATATATATATATATATGTACATAGTATATGCGTATACTTTATAAAAGCTGTGCCGGCCGTCGCGACGGCACTTCCTTCGGGCAAATGCAATTTTCTCACCGTGACCCCGCGAATTGCTAGCCTGTACATTGTTGCTGCAAGAAAGTTCACGACACCGCCGTTCATTTCAACAGTTTTACGCAATTATGCATCCGCCGCGGATGTTCTCAGCGCGAGGATTTTTCCGGACTCAATCGTCGGTGAAGCTCCCGCGGCACGAGCATGCACCGTCGAAATTGTGCAAAATGGTCAAAAATAATTGTGACGTTGTCGCAGAAAATTGGAAAATGATATTTCTAATTTTCTTTTTTAATAAAATTTTCCTCTAACATTAAAAAATGAAAACATTTGCAAAAAATTCGTTAATTAAATAAAGAAAAGTACACACAAGAAAAAAAATTAATATCAAATTAACAATTCATTGCTTCATATATAAGCAAGAATATAAAATCTTCTTGGAAGAATTTATAATCTTAAACAAATATAATTTGCTTATGGTACATGGAGAAAATTTTTCTCTTCACGTGAGCAAATTATGTCTGATCAAAATTATCAAATTCTTCCAAGAAGATTTTATATTCTTGCTTATATATGAAACAATGAATTGTTGATTTGATTCTCATTTTTTTTCTGTGTGTACGAACTAGTTTATGCACAAATTAAAACAAATAATTTTTATTTCGTATCAATTTTCTGATCTACGTGGCATTAATATCACACTGTTACAATTATTTTTTTAATATTTCTTACTTTAATATAATATAAAACGCATCTAATATAAATCAGAGATGGATATTCCACGACATTTAAGGATTTCATCTTTTATAACTGTATTCAACAGTTTATTATCACGAAGAAAAAAACACGCTCTACATTTCTTACGATAAAAATAATTCGCATATATGCGTCGATATGAGGTGATTCTGTGTAAAAGGAGCATACGTGTGTCTCTAGGGAACCTTCGTGCGCATATTGATTCATGCTGCTCTCTTTTTTCATACTCTCGAAAACGCGGCGTGTACACAAATATATATGCATGTATGTACAGGAAAATAATGGAAGCAACAACTCAGTAACCCATTTTCACTCGGTTGTCCATCGCACGTTATACACTTCGCGTTGATTTTTAGGAACGCAATGCTAAAAAGCGGAAGCGATCATCCAGATCTGATTTGCATGTGATGCCCGTGAAAATGGAAGCACTACAGTGTTCTAAAAAGACTCGACAAAAAGGCGTAACGTAACAAAGCGTTGAAAGCGTTTTATTATCGGAATTAACACATAGAATCATTTTAATGTATAAAAAATATTTTTTTAAAATATATTCAGTTCCTTTATAGTAAATTATTTTGCCAAATATCCATTGCGAAAAATCTTTTTTATCTCTGTATTATTCGGCAAAAAAAGTACGTACAGTACTCTAGCATATTTTATATAATATTTATTTGTACACATGAATTTTTCTCAATGATCGATGCTAATATTTCTAAAAAAGTGAGAAACACCCGCTCTTGATTTCTTTGAAATCGATATTTCAAGCTCGTGTCCTTAATACCTTTAAGACAGATATCGATTGACGTCAACGTAGTTCTTCAAAGTATCTAAATTCATCTTTAATCAAAGTATCAAATGGCATCTTGGAAGTATCGATATATAACTCATCTGAAGCATCCGCCTCCGACGTGCTTATACGTGCGACATGATTTTCAGAGCGATTCGCGGCTACCAAGGAGTCCTGTTGCGGTTTATCGAACGTCCCCTTGACCATTCCGTTCGCCATTCCTCAAGATCGGATCGCGCCGCGAGATTACACCGCGCGTGGCCAGATATTCGATACCGATGACCTAACCGGCACATATTCGGAATTTTCGATACGTAATTGAGTATCAAATGTGCGACAAGACGAAAAGCGATTCTGTGCACGGAATTGAAACTCTCGCGTCATTAATGTAACGTAATGAAAATGCTCACCTTTGTAACGGAATCTCAGATTCTATTACAGCGTCGTTTATTTCAGAGGATAGAGAAAATAAGAATAATTTTTTTATTATTTGTTAAAACGGACTTAATTTGTCATAAAAGAGTGTATCGATTTCATTATTTGTAAAATATACCTTAATATTAATTAATATTATTAATTTTTTGCATCTTTTATACCATTCATTATTATACTACGTTATATCACTTTGTGTTATATTAATTATTTAAAAAATCTAATTTTCTTCACAAAAAAATTAACTCTACATATTATTTTTAAGCACCTTCTGTGTACACGACGAGTCGTTCGTGTTAGAATTAATTTTCGTTACAGCATTCGGTACAGCATTTTCATTCGATGCTTGTAGTACATATTTCAAAGAAAAGAAATACAAATCACTCGTGTCGATACGTATAGATAAAGGGGTTAATGATCAATACTGTGCGAGACATAGTACTTTACGCATATGCTGCATAATGTCGGAAATTCAAAGGAGAATCGCTTCTTTATCAGAAGAAAACGGATCGCTGAGAAAGACTTCGCAACTCGTGCGAAGTCGAGGTAAAGTGAAATTAGAATCCAGTTCTCGCGTCGACGGTCCTCGAAACCGGCTGTTCGTTACGAGAGGACTCGGGCGCCTCCATAAAGTTATATCGAGATTTCGAAGTTTCTTGCGAGAAATTGCGGCGAGCGGGACCGCACAAAATATACCCGCGAAATTTCGATGGATGGTCGCACCCCGGATAGCGATAGACTGCTTTTAATAGATCGCGGGTTGTATAATACGAGCGACGACGCAAGGATATTTCTCCGAGCTCGTGGAGAAGCCGAAGGAAGATCGCGCGGATGCTTCCCTTCGCGAGAAAAATTTAATTTGCCCGTCTGTTTTTCGAGACGATTGCTTCCCGCTACCGCATGGAACTACGCTGAGGAATTGCTGACGGCGAAATTCTTTCCCGTAGGTTCCACGGATCTCGGCGGGATGATCCGAACGATTCGGGTTTCTAGAAACGTCCTTTTCCAGTCTCCCTTTGCGGAGATCCACGATCTTCTTGTTTTTACACAGATAATCTGATACGGGTTCTTTAGCCGAAAATTGAAATCGGATTCTTTACGGGAATCTGAACCAAAAGGCAATGTTTTTGAAATTCAATATTAGAGATACATACGTATTTCTCTTAGAACTTTTAATTAAAAATCTGTTAAAATACCCCAACCGAGAATTAATTAAAGAAGTAAAATAACGAGTACAAATTGGGCTTATTAATTTAAAACAAAAATAAAGGAGCATACTAGTCAAGCAAGATCTTTGTGCTCAATATTATTTATAAAAAATATTATAATAAAATATAAATGCACATATGTTTCGATATATATCAGATCATCTTCATTCAGTGTGTTCTATAATATGATAAAAATATCAATCGTTAGTCTATAATTATCTGCAGCGTTCATTATTATTAAAATGTATAAATGCATGTTTAAATACGTATCTCGCGATTGACATTATTTAATACGGATTCTATCCTATTAAAGGTTCGTGTTGAGATTATTCAAACTATCCAAAAATCTTCAATTTAACAAAAGTTTTTCTCCAATCAAGTGTGAATAATTACGTGTTGTCTTCTACAGGAATTGTAATTTCTGTAGGACAGCATAATTTTTAATAATAAATTTAGATACTGCCAATTACTGATTCGATTCACCAAATCAGTAAAAGCCTTCAAAGCAATGTATTTATATTTTAATATTCATTATTACAAACAATATCCAACACAAAGGCCTTGCTTGACTGTGCTGTACTCATTACTTTTAAATTAAAGTACTTCTTGTTGCTCATTTACCGACACACACACACACACACACACACGCACGCACGCACGCACGCACGCACCCTTGCACACACACACACNCACACACACACACACACACACACACACACACACACACACACACACACACACACATATGTATATATAAGAAATTCTTTTATAAATAAAATTGTTTTTCTCTGAAAAATAACGTTTAAAATAGTTTCAATAATTTTACCGTTCGTCACAGTGAATTGCCAACATTGTTATAATCAATCATATTAATTAATCTCTAAAATCGCTTCTGAATATCTATCGGACACATACATTCGGACAATTTTTGTTGCTTCTATCTTCTCGTTCTGGCAAGGAGATTTACATCGCGCTTATTTTATCGAATCTGACATCTCGTGCGAGGTCAAAGCTTTTAAAATAATACGTACAAACCATCGTGGGCTATTGTTATTCGGATATAATTTTTTTCCACGCCAGCATGACACGCGTATTTGTCTTTTCACGGTCATTGATAAAGCAAATAAATTTTTATTTATTCAGTTTTTGCAAGTCATAAAACTCCGGGCTTCCTATTGCGAAAATAAGTGAAGCGATACGCGGGTTTCTCTTTTAATCTTTCCACTGCGAGCGAGTCCACCTAATCCATTTAATTCCTCGGAGAATGCGTAAAATTTACATTAAGGAAGATCTACTTTCGTAAATAATTTGCAAGAAAAGGTAACCTACTTTCTGATAACTTGGTTATGAGATGCTCTCTTATTTCTGGGGCGACTATCGTAAGTGTCTTAAAGTCTCCACACGAGCGCACGTCTTAACTTACAAAATACTTTCTGTAATTAACATACGAAAAAGAAATATGCGTACTTATTATTCATTTATTCATAATTTTCGACGTTACATAAAAAGTATAACTATATTTTCAAAATATCTTGTTACGGAAGAATCATGCAATCCTTCGTAATATATTCCCTGCGAAATTCTACCGTGTCTACCGATAACACTGGTCGACAAAAATTCAACATTTTTTGGCCTTAAAGAAAACGAAGTTGTTTCTGA
>QKQZ01002435.1:0-10074 GCA_003595255.1 Solenopsis fugax | reverse complement strand
TGTCGATGCTACGCACTTTGGAAAGCGGACGATACCTGAGCATGGCTTTTCGCTCGTGGGACCGTTTCGAATTTCCGCTTTTGCAGCGTACGACCAAGCATTCGTGGGCTATCAAGACAGCTACTCAGCTCGAGAAACCGCGATACGTCATCTTCGCTCTGCAAACGGGTCGAAAGAACGTCATGTCCGAGGACACGAGCCGATTCGACCATTGCAAATTGACCAACGTGAAACTCTATCTGAACTCGGAAAGTTATCCGTACAACGATATGAATCTGGATTTCGATAAAAACAGATGGGTTATTCTATACGACATGTACGCGCGTTTCTGCAAGACCTACCTCGGATACTAGTATCTTGAGCCTAATCTCACCGTCTCGACTTTTCTATGTAACGGTCCGTTCATAATCATCGACTGCTCTCGACAGATCGAATCGATCAAGAGCGCAACTGTGGACGTGCGATTGGAATTCGAGACTAAGGATAACGTGCCGGCGAACACCACCGCGTATTGTCTAATAATACACGATCGCGTCGTTCAATACAACCCGTTGACAAATATTGTGCGTAAAATCACTTAATCCCGCGCATATTAGTTTTACGATACATCGACGTGGACAACAGTCTTCTTTTCGACCGCGACATGTCAGTACCGACGTTCGTGGATCTGCAAGGTTTTCCCCTTGGAAGAGCAAGAGGCTTCGTTGTTAAGGAATTACATTTTTATGTGTTCCGAGCAATGGGAATTTTTGTTAAAATCCGAAAGATCTTGCGCTTCCTGGTTGACTGCTTGTCACCATGGATTACGATGGGACAACGGGATAGTCCCGTACTCGTCAGCGAGAGAGCTGATTACAAAGGCAGTACTCGATAATGAAGAAAATAACTACGAGGTATACATCAATGGGCACGAGAAACGAGAATGGCTGAAGGGCTTGATTCTGGACGATCGGCAAGATTGCGCGTACATCGAGATGCGGTTTACGAAGACGTGGAATCTCTTAATAATCTAAGTGTTGCCAATACTATGCGATGCGTATACCATGTTAAACATTGTGCTTTACGAAATGTATTCAAATTGTTCAATTGTTAGTCGGCTAACCATGATTAAACATACTTAATATATAAAATACGTTTTTTTTTATTCCTTTCCCCCGCCATTACGTCGACGTTTCTCCAACGTTTTTTCACATTTCGTTTAAGTTTTTTCATGATCCTTTCACATTTTTCATGTTTCTTTCACGTTTTTTCATGTTTCATGTACGTTTTTTTATGTTCTTTTCACGTTTTTTCATGTTTCGATTAACGTTCTTATAAGTTTTTTTCATGTTTCTTTCACATTTTACATGTTTTGTTTAACGTTTTTCATGTTTCGTTTAACGTTGTTATGTTTAACTCTCCTTTCATGTAAGTTACGTTCCCGTACAATGTTGCCGGACCGCGAAAACGCGTTGTGACATGTTCGAGTGAAAACAATGAAATTACTGGAAAGGGAGGAAGTTCCCCTTCCCCTTCTTTAAATTTCAGAAGCATTAATTCTTAAAATAACGACACAATTTGCGATCAGTCTTGCATCATTCGCTCTTTCGAACGGTTCTGACAACGCACCGCTCTCGAAACTAGAGATGGCTCTCTACTACGTTCCGATCCAGACAACTGAACAGTGTGAAAAATCGTAAGTATCCTTTTTTATACGTTTATTTTTTTATATACTTTTTTTATATTTATTTATTGTACGTTTCACTTATCCTCGTTTCTTTTTTCAGCACGTCTTCGGACCACGATATACGCCGCGCATTTTGGGGAGAAGGTTTCCGCTGACTTTAACTTCATACAAATGGCTGGATATTGGAATCAGCGTGGGACCTGTATCCTCCTCCGTGGAAATAATGCTTGGTGATAACCGAGGCAACCAGATCGTTCTACCTTATAGAATATGGAAAGCGTTCATCGCCAGACGCGTGGACATTGAGCGTTTCACGAAATCAACGGAGGCACCTTCGTTAACGATCCACGAGCTTACTGTGCAACTCGTTAAACTGCGCGAAGAAAACATCGTCAAATTAACATTGAGCGATGCTTGCATATATCTCAAGCCTGCAACCGTGCTCTTCATGTTCGAGCTCGATCATCGAGCACGTATATTTCGAGCTATATCAAAGTACGAATGTTGTTAATGATAAATTTAAATATTTCGTAAACTATTTGCGTCAGAATTGTATTATGAATAAACGCGAAGCGATAAATATTTTGCGCAAAACTTGCGATAAAAGTTCGCAAATCGAGTGCGAACTAATAGCTTACGCTATTGATACTATTGTACATGACGCATTACACAATGAATAAAAAAGAATACATTTTAAAACGTACGCTCTGTCTTTGAAATTATTTTTTCCCGTCCTTCCCATTAAAAATATTAAGTAAGCCGCGAATAAAAATATCCCGGCGTCCTATCGCGTATTGGTTTATAATAAACAGCAGCCGACGCTCAGTCTTATTCGTAATTTGATCCTGCGATTAGCCGTTTTGTAAATCGTCGCGATGCGACGAACGCTGTTCTCTCGCAGCCCTTTGTCTATCAGTCAGTCTTCGCCGCGCCCGCGAATAAGTAACATCGTGAGTGAGTTCGCGAAGTGTGCTCGAAAAATTGACAATGAGGTGCACGAGGAAACCGTCCTCCCAGGCGTTGAGGAGGAGGAGGAGGTTAAAGAGGAGTATGACTACGATATCTTCGTTATCCTCCTCATCATCAACTCATCTTTCTACATATCTCCGAGGCCAAGGACGAGGAAGCCAGCCTCCCAGAAAGATGAGAAGGAGAAGGATAAGGAGAAAGAAGATGACGACAATATCTTCTTCCTTCTTATCCTTCTCCTCCTTCTCATCGTCTGACGAGTTAGTGAATAAAAAATACACGTCCATCCGCGTCGTGTAAATTTTTTCGGTCGTTATCGAAAAAAGCGCTCGGCGACGGGCGGCGGTGGCGGCGGGTCGGTTCTATTTCAGATGCGTCGAAGATTTCCCTCCCCCTCCCTTCCTACCTGGCGGCACTGTTTAAGTGACCCCGCCAAAGCGCCAGGTTTACATAAACATGGGTCCGAACATGGCCCATGTTTATCTAAACTGATAATGCTTCCCCCTGATAGCACTGTGCTTCCCCGAACTATCCGCATACTCCCCTCACATCCACATTTCTTCCCCGCACACCCGACCTCCCTCGGCGCTTCTGGATTAGAACCGGCCCTATACCACTACTGTAATGTCCTAAACCCGTCCCATTCACATCCCTGGACGTTCAGGACGGATTCAGGATCATCCTGAGGACGTCTTGTGCTATTAGAGAAGCTTTATTACTAAAGGAAAATATAAGAAAAAACGTATTCGAGTGTCCGAAAATAAAGAGAAATTCCACGATAACAACTCGTTGCCAATGAACGAATGTTGCTTCTTCGATATCGATTTCCATCATCCAGCAGTTAAGTACTAGGATGACCGAAATCTACCAGTTCACGGTCACGGGTGCAACTCTGCTCCCCCGCTACTAGGTTATCGTCACGACAACCATCATCTTCGTCAACATCGAAGTCCTGAGCTTCTTGAGCTTTCTGGCCTAATCTGGACTGCTGTCTCAGATTCTTCAGTCATTCTTTTGCTCGTCAACTACATTCTTTTGCTTTTTCCGGTTTCCTCCTTGCAGACTTGGTCCAAAACACTTTCAGGCGATCTTCTTGATCTACCCCGTGCTGCTGCTTGCTTACCGAGCGTCATCTTTTCTAGCGCCGACCCATAGTCTTCTGGAAATCTTCTCGCTCGTCCTCTTCGGCGAGCGCCTACATCACTCTTCACTCTTGAAATCTTCGGACAAGGGGGGTGGGAATAAACTTTCTCTTGGACCTAGCGTCTTCTAAGAGACTCCCCAAGTTCCCGCTTTGGCATTCATCCTAAGTCCCTCCGGGAAAATCACGATTCAAAAACCGAGGGAAAGGCGGACTTCTTTCAACAATATTCAACTTTTAATAGTGAACTTCTTTTCCACCGAAAAACGCTTCATACTTCAATATGGACATTCGCAGAAAATAAATAACTGCCCACATAGCAATGGATCACCTTAGGATA
The DNA here is from genome assembly GCA_003595255.1 of Solenopsis fugax. Taxonomy (NCBI): domain Eukaryota; kingdom Metazoa; phylum Arthropoda; class Insecta; order Hymenoptera; family Formicidae; genus Solenopsis; species Solenopsis fugax. The sequence continues at coordinate 5,958 of QKQZ01002435.1, read as the reverse complement.
TCCTCCCTAGTAGCACAATACATTGGCTTTACATTGGTTTACATTGACGAAATATTGGTTATATTGGGAGTACATTGGCCAATATTTCCCAATGAAAAGCCAATATTGGTCATAGAATTAATTGCACATGTATTTGTAATATTGCACCCCAATTAATATACAATATTGGATTTATATTGGAAATGCATTGGCCAAGATTTCCAAATCTAATGCGAATATTGGTTATAAAAGAAACATTAATGTGCTGCCAATGTTACGAGTCAATAATTGCACTTATTGTACTTACATTGGAAATGCATTGGCTAAGGTTTCCCAATCTAATACGAATATTGGTTATAAAAGAAACGTTAATGTGCTACCAATATTACGAGTCAATGATTGCACGATATCGCGCTTACATTGGAAGTGAATTGGCCAAGGTTTCACAGTCTAATGTGAATATTGGTTACAGAACAAATTGCAAATTACTTTACGTTTTAACTCACGACCAGTCCAGCAAAGATAACTAAAAAATAACAATTGGAAATAGGACCAAAACGTAAAAAAACATTATACTGACATAAAAAGCAAATTGCAAAAATCAATTTTGCAACTAATTTGTTTATAACAATTAAGAAAGAATCATATATATTTCTTTAGTAATTTTTCCCGTAGAATCGATTGGCGAAATCAATTTTCCTCTACAGTCAATTTTTAATAATTTGTTTATAACAATTAGTTGCAAAATTGATTTTTGCAACGTGCTTTTTATGTCAATAATATTTTTTCATGTACCGGTACTATTTCCAATTGTTATTTTTTGACTATCTCTTCTAGTCTGGCCTTAAGGACAGAAAAGATTTTAATTATATATATAGTTTATTTTAAAAATATCTAAAGCTAAATAACCAAAGGGCTAGTGAGAATGTTCGCGCGGTACTCAACACGCAAGTTTCTTCCTGTTCAAATTAGCTTCACTTCAAATATAATTTTTTATTAACGATATTACAAATATACGATTAGTTCAGTGTCAGCGTATTTGGTTAGTGTTCCGATGTTTCCGAAACCTTAGGTTCAAATCCCGCCGATGCGTTTTCAAAAATTGTAAAATAACGCGTAATTGTAATTAGCGAAATAGAATCTTATATGCGAAATAGTGAATACAGATTAAACTATAAGAATATCTGTAAAAAAAATTTTTTTTTAACTAAAAATAAACGGACGTAGGCTAAAATTTTTTTATTGGACCAATGTTGAAAAACAATACACAACCATATAATATCGTATTTACATTATTTTTCAATATTTGACCAATATTGCAACTTCGATATTGGCTAAATAAGAGTAGATATCATACTTTTTAATATTGGACCAATATTGAAAATCAATTCACACCCAATATATATATATATATATATATTGGGTTTACATTATTTACCAATATTGGATCAATATTTTGTGCTACTAGGGCTATTTTGATCGGATTGATCCTATTCTGATCCAAAATTTAAAATCATCCATATGATATCCTTTGGACATTTGTAATTGTCATTAAAGTCCTCAGGTTGTCCTACTTTGATCTGAGAAATTTTTTTTTATTACTGTAATATTCAAATGCATTTTATCTTTCAACACATGTACAATACTTATAACATGTATGTATATACAATATGTAATTAAAACCTGTTCCTGCCCATGTCCAGATCAGTAAAGATAGCCAAAAAATAACAATTGAAAATAGGACCAGAACGTAAAAAAACATTATTGACATAAAAAGCACGTTGCAAAAATCAATTTTGCAACTAATTTGTTTATAACAATTATAACAACTATAACAATTAAAAAAGCCATATACGTTTCTTTAGTAATTTTTTTCCGTAGAATCGATTGGTGCAATCAGTTTTCCTCTACAGCCAATTTTTAATAATATGTTTATAACAATTGGTTGCAAAAATTAATTTTTGCAACTTGCTTTTTATCAATAATGTTTTTTCATGCTCCGGTACTATTTCCAATTGTTACTTTTTTACTATCTTTACTGTGTTTTTTACTATCTTTGATGTATTTCAAAGTTGTAAAATAATGCGTAATTGTAATTAGTGAATTGAGAATCTTGTATGCGAAACAATGAATACAGAATTAAGCTATAAGAATAGTAAGATCTGGTAAAAAAAACTTTTTTATTTTTAAAACTAAAAAAAAACGGTACAGCCTAGACAGAATTTCCACACGGGAAGTAACAAACGGATATTCCCTTCTGATATTCCGATCAATACATTTCCGATGAACTGTTGATCGGATTTTTCATCCGATGAAGTTCATTCTAAATATTCGTTTGTTACTTTTTAAAAGAATAATCCGACTTTTTTGATCGGTGAAAGCTTGGAAATTTTTTTCAATGCTATAATGTAATTTAATTAAATAATATTCTTGAAGTATTTAATATTAATCTTTATTCTTAAGAATCTTAAACATCCCAAAAGATATTTCAAGACATTTATTCGATATCTTCAAGATCAAATTTGATTATCCAAAATCATCCTGAGGATATCTGAATTATGATATCCTAGGGATATAAAATAAGCGGACATAGGAACATCCACAGGATATCCTTAGTTTATTCAATATACCTCCTAAGTTTACCCAAGTATATCCTCAGGATATTAGAAAATCCCTTGACATACATCGTAGGATGTACCTTGGATCAATTTTTGTTATGTCTGGGTGCACAGACAAATTCAAACAGTAAAAGTTTTATATAGATTTTTTTGTATTTACGGAACTCGCTCTCCAAAATGTTAAAGCGATAATAATTACAATAACAATTTTTAAAATAGAAGATTCTTTCGGGCTCGAAATATCTAAATTAGACTCAATTTTTTTAATTGAATTTTTTCTCTTTCATGGAAAGAAGCTAACCTATCCGCATGAATTACTTTATTTCTATGCCTGGGAAATTTCCTAATGCAGAAAACATCACTCAATTTTCTTACAACCTCCAAAGGCCTCTCCCAATGACTATGTAACGGGTTGGGAGCCTTCCTCTATTTTCTACGTACATAGATTATACAACTAGATCTTCTGCCCTTCTTTAAATTGCACATCTCTAGCCTTCCTATCATAACGACACTTAACTCTCTCAGCTCTAGTATTCATACGTAACCGAGCTAGAGCATGGATTCCGTACAATCTAATTATCAAATTCTGAGTCTCCTAAATTTTCTTCCTTCTCATGAAGTGGGCGACCACGAAGCAAATGTAAAAAAAGGTAAAAGAAGATCTCGCCCCAAATACATTTCAGAGGGGGTAAATCTAGTTGTCTCCTGTCTAGAAGAACGTCAGGATAAAAGAAACATCAGAATCCATCGATCCTTATCTTTCTGATTTTCAGAAATAAAAGCTAAATAATCCGAAAAGGGCAGATGTTGCCTCTCTACTTGACCATCAGACTGTTGATGTAAGCGTGTTGTTCTTCTTTTCTTAGTACCCAAAAGAAAAATGATTTCTTTAAGCAAAATGAAAATGAAAATGTATTACTGTTATTAATAAAAATTAAGATAAGATTACAAAATAAGGAAAAAATTAAAAATTTAAATTATAAAGAACCTTACAGAAAAAAAACTATAAGAATACGAAAAAATTACTAGTACACTACTGAAGAACTGCAGTTTTTCAATAGTATAGTAGTAATTTTTTTGTATTCTTGTAGGTTTTTTAATAAGAAAATGCGGGCATTGGAAAATAATTCACTTAGACAATTTTAACCCTTTAAACACAAAGATCCAGGAAAAATTTTCTTATACCTTAACTGAACAAGATATCATAGAAATATCCTGTTTTCATGCGGAATGTATGAATAATATTTATAATATGCTCAGAATATTTTTATAACATTTAACTTTAGGGGAGACCGGGGCTATTTGGAACATCGGGTTATTCACAATGGAAATCATTGTATGGGTACATATTAAAAATTTACTTTAAATACTGTAAACGCGTCCTAATGTAACGACGCTGCTAATGAAGTTTCGTTGACGATGGCGTTATGTTGAAGTCGTGGCAGTGAAAAATGTATTTTGCGACAGTCGAAGTAATTTCTGACAGTCAGCATTTCTTCGAAATTTAAGTAAAATATATAAGATTCTTTTTGAAAATTTTGAATGTATCGTGTCCAGTTGAATGTATTTAACCTTTCGTGTTTACTTTTTGCTGTGTGATGTCTATTTTTGTAGACCATACGCAATAATACACAGAGTTGACGCCAGGGCTATTCAAAACACTGAACTTCGAATCGTCGTTCAGGCGATTTTTTCTTTTATATTCGCGTTCTATGTACCAAAATACACAATTTAGTACTCAACAGGAGTAATTACATGAAATACGAATAGTCCCTGACTTGTTCCGAAAACGCTGAAGTAATAAAATTCTTTATTGTGTGTTTATTTTTTTATTGTATGTAACTTTTTCTTAATAACAATTCAATATAATCAGGGCTAATGAGAGTCGAACGCTGTTGTTGATGCGTGTAAAAAAATCCGTGTTTATTGATCAATATCCATTAGGAACTTCAGAACGTTTCGACGCTTTGGTTCATCTTCAGCAATAATTAACAGTGATAAGGATCTCCCCGCCGTCACATACCGTAGTCAGATGTACATTTTTCGTCCGTCACTAACGGGTGGTAATCCGAGTGAAAATATTTAAGTTTCTACGGTGTAACAACAAACGTTAATCTACTTTCACTACAATAAATAGGCATTCCGCTCAGTTTTTTCACTTCTCATGTGAAGCGAGGAGAAGAATGAAAAAGCACACACAATTACTCAATAATTTACAAAAATAAAAAGTCGTCAATACAATCCACTAGTTAAATTAACAATGAAAATAATTTCAAATCGCTCGAATTTAAGCGTTGTAACAATACTTTTTCATAGAATCACGGTCAAAACAATAATGCTCTCCGGTTTAGCTGTACACGGTACAGGAGGTGGAAACGAGCGGATGGAAACATTTACAAATATTATGTCGAAATTCAAAACCTTTCAAGAATACAAGTATAGGCATGATGTAAATATTCTGTGTCAGCTTGTTTATTAAGACCATTGTTTTGACACTTTATGTGTAACATTTCAGAAATCAAGCGTTTCTTCAGGAAACGCTCTCTGTCTAAAATTAAAACATTCTCCTAGTCAAAATCATGGTTACTGTTAATTCTATGTTCAGTGATGACTGACTGTGTATTAGTATTCCTTCTAATATGATTTTTATACTCCGAAAGTCGGGTTTTTAATTGCCTACACGTTTGTCCTACATATGAGGCGTCACAATCTTTGCATAAGATCTTATAGACCACGTTTTTCTGAGATAGATTAGGGAGACTGTCTTTTTGTGTTCTAATGATCGACCCCAATTTATTAAGACTAAAATAAGAAATTTTTGTATCCAAATCCTTAGTGATATTTTTAAATCTGTTCGAGATAGAGTGGATATATGGAATAGTCAACCATTTGTTATTTTTCGTACTTTCGTTCCTTGTTTCATTGTTGGAAACCCTTTTTTATCGTTTCTGTTTTTTAAACAAAAGCTCAAGTCTCGAATTCATAGTGTCAAAAATAAAATCAATAGGGTATTCAACAAAACCTCAATAATCATTCTTAAGTTTTCCCGTTGGAACGTGGGATGTGGGATGGATATTTTCTTAATAATACTATGTACCTTTTTTGATAAAATAAAGTCTTAAAAACAGTTTTTTTATATTCTTTGATTTTAAAACACAAATATCCGAATAATCCCGGACTTGTTTCGAATTTTCCTGGGCTCGAGACTATTCGAAACACTTCGCACTGTTTGACATTTTCTTATGTAGTTCAAAACAAGTACAATTCCGTGTTTTATCTATAACGACATTATGAAGTAAGTAGAACTACAGTGAGTGTTCTGACTCGGGCTTGTCGAGGGGGATCGGGTGTGCGGGGGAGT
>QKQZ01002434.1:0-35223 GCA_003595255.1 Solenopsis fugax | reverse complement strand
ATATATATATATATATATATATATATAAAATATGAGTGAGCATGGATAGTTAAAATTGCTAAGTAATATCCAACGATGCAACGATGCAACGATGCAATTGCACGAATCATTCGTGATTGTGTTGCTCATTGTAGCACATAAATTATTAGATTAATACAAAGTGAGAAAAATTCAAGATTATGCAATATTTTGTAGTATTTATAAGTATACATGAAAATGATGATTCGATTTTTTAATCAAGAGATGTCCATTCATCTCCTTTATTTACAAATTTACATTTTTAATTAAGAAACGCATCATCTGCATACAAGGAATAAAACTGTGCGATAGATAAGAAATATAAATAGGAAATATAGAAAAGTATAAAAAAGGAACTAATATACTTATTTTATTCATTTTTAATAGATTTGTTTAATGAGATTAATATTATCTATTTCGTCACTTTCCATCAGCCTCTTCAACGCACGCAACACGTAATAGTTTCTGATAAGCGCTTTATTACTCCGATAAACCTAGCTGAGTTATTACAATCAATTCCAAAGAGAAGCCAAGTATTTCTTTGAACTCTTAATTCTTGCTTTTCAAATTGAGGGTGATTGAAGAATCGATACAATCGGAGTTATTTCAGCCGGAAGGCAGAAAGTACGGCCATCAGGTCTGCGGACTTGTTTGAGACACAATTCGAGAAATTGCGGTGAAATAATAAATTAATCGATTAGCTGAGAAAATATTGACAGCGACCGATTGTCGTTCTGTACGAACGACCTTCTGTGCACATGCATTCACCGTTTACATTGATTCTTGACAAATGTTGAGTACTCACACAAATAATTTGGTGCGCTCGCACGTTCGCTGTTTACATTAATTTAACTTCGTATCGTTTTAATCTAACAATTTCGTGCAGCAGAATCTCACGATCGTTTCGTGTTCTCGAAATCGACATGCCGCTTGCACATTTCGCTCGGCTGAAGCATACCCCTAGCACAGTTTCGGTGTCCATACCTCGAGATTGGGTCGGAGGTCTCTATGCCGCGTTCATAACCATTAGCGGCGACGCAATTGCGGTAGCAGATCATATTCCGACTATTGCGGTAACCGCGAACCGAGAAGACTCCGCTTCCATTCCTCCGCGTCCACGAACGCGTCCCCTTTGTCATTCGAAAATCTCTGCCACCGCCACCGCTGCTAGGAAACCTCGGTGTAATCTATGTTATCCTGTCCGTTTGACAGTTATAATCGCCAATCGGAGAGTTGGGTGACTCTCGGCGATAATAAAAACATCGTAAAATAAAATGATCGGCGCGATGCTCTAATTCGATATCGAAAAATAATAAACTGGAACTTATATTTTTCAAATTAAACTAACGAAAAATGGCAATACCGGTCGAAAGCAATTCTTAGTGGTCAATAATTTTTGGGTGAATTTATAAATCTTTACAAGATTCCTCAAACTGCGCGCCGAATTTTTTTTTTTTTATTTCTTGATACTTAACTATATCTCTACTATACTGAGAGAAAAAATTGTAGTGGAGACAACTATAAGTGGACAACCATACAAATTTTGTTAATAGAATTATAATATATAGTTAAGTGAACTATATTATAGTTATTGCAACTAAATTAATGGTTAAGAGAACTAATAAAAAATAGTTGTAGTATACTATATAATAAAGTAATTACAACTATTTTTTATTAGTTTTCTTAACCATAAACTTAGTTGCAATAACTATAATATAGTTCACTTAACTATACATTATAATTATATTAACAAAATTTGTATGGTTGTCCCCTTATAATTGCCATCACTACAATTTTTTCTCTCTGTGTATCTCCCTAAAAAAAAAATAATAATAAAGAAAATTATTGCGAATTATTGTGAAAAATATAATATTATCTCAACCAGGGTTTGAACCTGGATCCCCCCATCTATCTATTATATTTTTCTGTATCAAATAAGCCTCCTAAATTTTTTATTTAAACCTTGCGGCATAGTTTTGGAGCTTTCATTCATGTTTATGAAACAAACACGCACATATATTGTACAATGTGTGGCATCTAAACAATATGTTATATGCAATAAATGTATGTATTGCGAAACAAACAGTAATTATACTTGCACGAGATTTTACTTCGGAAACAAACATATTGTTGAACGGAGTGATTGCTGCGTCTCGAATTCACGTGAATGACCATAAGCGTAGGGAATTCCCGATACTCGTTATCGTTATTTGTTATTTGCGTCGAGAATGTTGCCGTCCAGATTATCGTGTCCAGATTATCGCTTGACCAATCGCTTGGCGGATTTTAATTTTACATCACCGGCGTCGGATCGGGAAGCTCGTCTTCACGTCCGACACCGTCGGCGCGACGCGACGTGTGTCGCACGCGTTGCACGTGACAGCAGCGGCGGTCTGTCACTGACAAATCACTCCGGCGCTCAGCTTCGAAAATGTAACCCCGCCTGCTCTCGCGCGCGTAATAATACGATAATTCTGACGGCGCCGACAATATGGCAGGCCGCTGCAAGGCTTGTTGCGAAACACAACGCGCGGAACGCACGGAATTAACCCTTGAATGGTATCGCTATTGACTGACAGTATTGGTACTGATATGTAAATCATCTGAGGAAATAGACCGTCGCACTCTTAGTTGGTGTAACTTAAAATTTTCATACATTTCACACATCGCTTAACAAAATATTTATTAATCTAGACACGAATTATCTAATTATTAACTTCAACTGTGGCAGAGTTGGACCCTCTGCTGAGCTGGCCAATAACATAGTTAAGCACTGGATGTAGCTTAGAGCTTAGAAACAACTCTACTAGGGTGGATTAGTGTTGGCATAAGGAATGGAATATGTGGGTGTGTTGTACGTGTATAAATTTACATCTAACATCATTCTACACCTAGGGAAAAATTACTAAATTTTAATAGATATTTACTCGAACAGTACTAATAAAATATTTACTAAATGTAAATATATATTTTAGTACAAGAACCTAATTAAATTTAAATATCATTTTTTCTTATAGAGTAAATATTTATGTACCGTAAGTAAATATTGCATTAGTACTATTCGAATAAATATTTATTTAGGAATTTTTTTTCGTGTAGGGTTAAACGCACCCCGCCTGTATCCGACAATATTTCCAGTTTAAATTCCGTTGCTTGAAATAAACAAAAAAAAAAGACTAGACGCTGACGGCGCATTGCACACATGACGCAGCCGATACGATATTACCTCGTAATACGTCCCGATGAATCAATCTCTGTTCCCGAGCAACAAGTGATAAACAGATTTCGCGAAAGAATGAAACACATAGCCACGTCTTGCGCTGCTAACGTTATCTCTTGTGCTTTTGCGAAAACGATCGTTCTTGAGACGAATTTCGTTCGACTATGCGAAGAGCGCAACGATCGAACATTTCTCCGTGGTGGTTCTGAGATAATAACGTCCGTATCGCTCGTGAAAGAGATCAAAGCTGAAACGGAAGAGGGGAAATGGATCGCTCCGTCAGTTCGGGCGTACAATACGGAATCCTCCTCGATCGCGTGCACCTTGTGCAGTTGCAGCTGCTGCGGTCGCTCTGTCTACGTCACATGCAGTATACCGCAGGAATAATCGATTTGCCGCCGTTTTGTCGGACAAACGCGATGTCGTCGTCCGTCTGGCTCTTGGAAAATCCTCAAGCGCATTTCGACAGCGTTTATCTTATCGGCGTTGTGGAGACTCGAATCGTTCTAAGCGACAATTGAAGATCGATCAATGTGTGCCCGGCTCTATTCAGCCAAATCTACTCATAGAAAGTGGCAATTCATATTTATCTCGGTCAAGCTGCGCATTCCCGACTAATACTATAATCCATACACAGAAAAAACAATTTTGTTGAAATACAGGAAATATTACGTTAGATTGTCAGGTTGAACCATCGAAATAATTAAATTGGACATTTAACTCGAGAGTACTCACCTGTTTTTTATATCTCAGCAGCGAGAAAATGAAGCTTAGTACAGTGTGTAGTTCTCGTTACTGATCGAGAATCCAATTTTTTTAATTTCTCCTTATTTAAAAAAAAATATTGAGTACACAGAAAGAAATGAGTATTAAATCAACAATTCATTGTTTCATATATAAGCAAGAATATAAAATCTTCTAGGAAGAATTTGATAATCTTAAACAAACATAATTTGCTTACATGAAGAAACAAAATTTCTTTATGTTAGCAAATCATGTCTGTTTAAAATTATAAACTCTTCCAAGAAGAATTTATATTCTTACCATATATATGAAACAATGAATTGTTGATTTGATACTAATTTTTTTCCTGTGTATAAATTTATATAATAATCTCAAATGAATTATAAAATAGGTGATTACGTAAAAAGCTACGTGACTATTCTTGAGTTAAGCTAGTTTCTAGTATCAAAATTTTCTGGAGCAATGTCATTATACTTGAGATTCCTGCATAATTATTTTAACAATCCACCATAAAATTGTTTTATGAATCTAAACTAAAATTTTAAATACTATAACAGAATTGTTCTTTCCATGTGCATTAAACACGTTGAATTATGTCCATTAATTTTTTCCAAGGTTCTTCGTGTTGTTATTTCAAGTAGTTGCACAATATCGTGCCGCCGTTTCGAGTAATTGCATAACGTTTTATTACACGTAATTCGTAGGTATTTACTCAAAGCTCAGTCTACTCCGAAATCGTGAAATCGCCGGATGTTTTATGAGAGATCCGCTCAAGACAATGTTTCGCGATAAACGTCAACGAAGAGTTACCTGAACGTTCATAATATTTTGAGATGTTTAGATAACAATCTGGCAATGATCTATAACCAATTTGTCAGTTTACATAAAAATGATTAATGAATTCTGATTACTCGAAAAAATGCTGACGCACGTTTAATGCTATTGACTTCTGTGTGATACATACCGATAACGCCGTGATCAGTTAATCCTAGAATGCTACTCATATTTTTCTGACGTTAATACTATATTATTCTGAATAAATTCACTTACGTAATTAAGAATTTTTTTAAACTTCAAGAATTTTTTAGATTTTTTTTACTTTGTAGGTGGATTATAAAATAATTGAATTATAAACATTATTTTTAACGTACAAAAAATCTTATTAAATATTATTTTAAATTATCAAAATTTTAATAACAAAAGCTCACTGTACTAACTGTACTAAACTTGAATTATCCTGGGCGAAAATTCACTCATAGTGACACTCTAGAGTTAAAGCGTCACCCTTGACACCGAAAAATTTCACGAAAAATCCATTGTGAATGAACGGATCAAATTTACAGAGGCGTTTTGATGACCAAGAGTATCGCGCGTGATATTTTTTATGTTATCCATCCGGTTCATACCGGTTGCGACTAATTTAACAGCTTTCATCATTAATTCGTCAACTACGGCGTCATGCTGGTGCTGATACAATCTCACGAATGAAGATGTCGTAACGTTGCGTAAGCGTCGAGGCGTCATGGCGTTAATTGTTCGAGGGTCACAAAAGAATGACGTTCGGTTCGACATTTCTTCACGGTCATTTGCAATAAATAGATACTGTCTTCAGATGTTGCCTCGAGGTCAATTTCTCGTCTCTCTTAAAATTGTGGGAACCGCGAATCCTATCTTTTTCCGGGGAAGTGTGAGCGTCTCTGGCGAATTGGACCAGCGAGTTGGACCGATTTCAATTCGCATTTCGGGATGTCAAGGTCAATGGCACGTCAGCCTGGCCGAAAAAGCAACGAAGCTGTTGGCACGGGCGCTACGTTGATTGTCACGCTGCAAAGCGCCGTTTCCGATGGTCTTCAGTGTTTTCGAATGAGAAAGCGCATTGCATAATGTCTGTAAACCACGCGACGCTATTGATGAATCATTATTATATATAGCTAATGACCGGATAAATTATCTTTAGCGTGTACCCCGTGCAACTTGAGTTCTTCGACTAAAAAAAATGCTCGAGATTAAAGATTTAGATTATGTAAGAAGATAACATCCATATATATTCTTGAGGGAATAACGTAGAAAAAATTGAATCAGTGAAAGCAAAAATTCTGATCTTTCGAATACTTCGAACTTTTACTGCTATTGTGAAGAATTGATTGAGAAACGATTGAATAGCAGTGGAATTATATTTATTTAAAGCTCGTTCATTAAATTCTCGAAATTTGATTAATGCGCATTATGACGGAAGCAATTGTCGTCACATTCTAGGTAAAATTACAATATAATTGCTAAACACATGTGCCAGATGCGATAACTGCAACTGTGTGAACATTGTATTGAATTTCGTGAACGTTCTCCTTTAAGACGTCGTGTTGCTTTTCTTTCCTGAAATTCTTTTGCGACATTTTCTCACAGAATTCTCGTACTTTCTGTAATTTACACGAGGCAAAGAGAAAGAAAACGTTCGCAAACAGTCCATGTCTTTCGTAACGGACTTGATTAAATTAATGTAATACTAAGGGAAACTTATTCAATTACGATCATTCGATCATTAGTTTTTTTCGATTCAATTTCATAAATATATAAAAAATTTATTAGTTGGGTTCAGTAAATTCAATTAATTTCTCGATGAAAATTTAAATGCTTTCGGCGATGTCTAATTAGTTAATTAATGTCTAGTTATAGTTGTAGAGTTGGAGTAATGGAAACTTAATAATTTCTTCGTGTATCATTTACGTAGCTAGAAATGCACTTTTCTAGAGGAAGGTAGGAGGAGAAAAACGAATTAAGTGAAAATCGCATCACCATCAATTTCAACACGAATTTGGCGTGCGTGATTACCAATTCTAACAATTATAAGAGAAATTTTCCACTTTAGATCTGACGCGAGAGATCACCGTAAGTCGCTCTTATAAAGTTATCGATCGCCTTCCGTCGTAATTGGCATAATATACACGTCGATTTAATTACTCGGTTGCTCGACACGCAACAATCTCGTTTTCAAAGGTGCGAATGAATTTTCCACGCCCGCCTCTAAACTGTCGTGATATATCATATCGCGATATCGTCGTGTTGCGTCGTATTGCGCGTATTTACGAAAGGGAGTGATTAATGACTGACAATTATAGTACTGCCATTGGCTCTAGGCTCACTTCCGAATACATTTCTAGTCGCACTTGAGTTGATCAAAATTGGCTTTTATTGCTCTCGAAGCGATGCTCCGAAGCGGATGAAAATCCGTTTCGGTCGAAGGCTCTATTAATGAGTGGAATTTACAGAGCGCCACAAAGCAATAGATTACAAAAGACCGTTTCGCCTTTATTACATCAACGCTTAATGATAGATTATTTGGCTTATGTGAAATCGATTTTTCCTGAATGATAATGTCCGAGCATTAATGAATATTGAATAAGTGAAAATAAAAAGACACTTGTAAATTATATGCTTTAGTGATATAAATTAATATAATCACGTTCTTGCGTTGTGTTGCGCACATTTGCGAAACCTGGAGTAGACTTTACGCTTTAAGTTTTCAGGCTAGACTTACTCTTTAATAAAATTTCAATTCTTAGATAGAAAAACATGCGACTTTAAGGACGGAAAAGTTTATTCAACAATTTGCCTGAGAAAAAAATAGGTTAAAATTAATAGAAGAATCTACTTTTAATGTTTCGGCCAAAAATGTTTTATACATTTTAATTTTTATTATATATTTTTAATAAAATAATAAATCATAATGTATAATAATGAATAAAATATTATATATTATATGTTTCTCTATAATATAAATACAATATTATTAATTTAAATATGTATAATATATTTCAAATATATTATTTAGAGATGGGTAACAAGTAACTAGTTAAAAAGTTAAAAGTTCAATAATAAAGTTAATAAGTGAATAACTTTTAATTTAGTCAATTTTAAATGATTTAATATCTAACTTTACCTAATTATTTTTTAAACACATAAACATTAATTTATTAACTTTTATCCTCAGTTAAAAATTTGCCTATCTATGCAAAAGAAAAAACACATTCCCATATAAAAATAATATTTATTTTGTTATTTTATATAAACTTAATTTTTAAATAAAATATTAGATTTGTTTGATGATCTATGTTATAATTGTTTTGAATAATCTAACTAAAAAAATTAGGAATTTCTGATTTAATATGAATAATGCTTTTCAAAATTAATTTTTGATTTAACTTAAATTTATTTAATCTTTACGTAACTTTCAACTGAGTTAAAACTTTTGTTCCTGTATTTTTTAATGTAACTAAATTAATTTTATAAATTATTAACTTTAATTTAATTTAATTTCAAAAATATATTAACTTACTTGATATTATTTGAATAAACATAATTTCATACATATTATTTATATAAATATGTTCCATATTACTTTTTTTAGAGAAAAGGAAAAAAAATGACGGAAAGAAAGTTATAACATTTTTAAAAGAAAATATATTAAAAATTGTATATAACATCTTTTATAAATTAAAAATAAATTTGACAAACATCATTTAATAACATATTACGTCTTAACGAGGAAAGATTTATAGAAAATTAGATTGGATAAAATCATTAATCAAGACGGTACATGTGGTTGCTTTCGAAAGACGCATAGCCTTGATCGATCGATTAGATCGCAAAAGCACAAACTGGAATCTTGCATAAATTTTTTGTTCCATACGTACGGTTAGCCATAATTTTGATTACGTCTGTATCAGGGAAACTTTGATTCCCCGCAAGCAACATTAATTCCCGTTCTGTCTTATCTATAAACGACTATAAAAGACAGGTATCTCCGAACGATACCTCTAGTGATTCGTGATTATCAATCGCGTCGTGACTTCTCGTCGCTCGTCCCTCTCAAAATATCCGTGTCTCGTAATTGCACTATAATAGAAACAGCTATAATAGAATAGCTGTGTACTAAAATATTTATCACACGATTCGAGTGTTTCCCTCGATCGAGAAATCGTGCAGACACGTGTGACTTATATGTGATATATATCCAGGGACGTGTACGAATAGTGCAAGAAACTCGCGCACGTGTCATCGCGAGATCAAAGTGGTAACCGGAGTTGGTGATCGCGGAGACACTTACGACTGGGGTCTAGTTGAAACCCATCGCCGAACACGTAATATATATTCTTTGGGATATCGCTTGGAGACAGAGTAGAGGAGAGAGAGAAAAGGTGAGTTTCTCCGCCTGTCCGTCAGCGAATTCGCGAAGGGCGAAACGTCACCGAGGACATTCGCGTTGATTAGATCGGACCGAATATTTTCGGATAAAAATATTTTCGAGAGTCATCTGGGAGGATTCGTTCACGGAACACCGTGACGGTTATGAACGAGAACGTACAGCGCCTTCTAAATGGATGGTTCGTTCGCTTTTTCGTTCAAAGGGACTGGATGAATCGTCAGAAGGATCGCTTATACCGAACATACGATCGAATCTAGGTCCCGTCATTATCGCTGACGTCTGGTATCAGGCGATCGTGATGTTTCTACGAAATTGATATCGCGCGAAGAGAATAGCTAATACCGTCATAGCTTCGAAATGAAGAGATAAATATTTCGCACTTGAAGCGAGATATGTTTAACTGTTGTTAAATTTCGATTAATACTTCGACTATTTTTATTTATTTTCAAGATGTCACAACTTTATTAAACTATTGTCATTAATTTTACCGAATGTTATTGTAAACTTCGTCTCCGTTTTGATTATTTCATTCTTATATTTTCTTAATTTTTAAGAAAATTATAGATTATTTCTAGAGAGAAAGATTATGTTTCTATTAAATATACTTATTTTTATATTTATATTAAATATACTTATCCTTCTTTTAATATCTCTGTTTCTTATCTACCGAACAGGATAACTGTTTTCCGATATTAAACCTTACATACTGCTATATCTATAATACATTTGAACCGTTTCCAGTGTTTTACGTGATCTCCCTTCTCTCTCTCTCCCGTAATTATGGACTACGATGTTGTACATCCAGCGAGTAAATAAGCAAGACCGCATGCGTAATAGGAGTAGATGTAATAGGAAATCGAGAGCAGAACATCAAAGATCAATGCCTGCCTAAGGCTTATAATCCGTAGTCACGTTAAATCACCTTTGATGTCGCCCACAGTGCATTCGTCCTCTCTTATCTTTCTCTTCTTGCCCAGCACATCAATTACTCGATTGCAGTGCTTTATAACGCTACATAATTTTATTGAATGTGGAATCATCTTATATCGCGCAAGTTTGTCTGCGATGCGCACGATTTACACATATAATTGTTCACGTAATCAACAATCCGTCTTTATCCGAGACATTTCGCAAATTAGAAATGTTCACAATTATTCGAGCGTTCTTTGAGAAGCACTTTACTCCTCTTCTCATCGCGATAAAGTCTGACTATTGCCAGACAACCCGGATCGATCTATTTTTACCGCACCACTCCTTCGGCGAAGAAGCCAACGATCTTTTAACCATTGCTGCCAAGTTTCCCGGCGAAGTTTTCGATTGAATCCGCTTGACGCACAGCACGATTCCTTCTCGTCCTTTTTGTATGTATAAGTTTTAAAAAGGAAGTACCAGCTGGCTTCGAAAAATAAATTTGTTGATGTGTAAGGGAGTGAGAGTGGGTAGTACATTTATCGTACTTAAGTCCTCTCGAAATGACAAACACGATACTAAAATATATAATAGCGGAGTGTTTTATGATTATTGGAAATTCTACAATTTAATTTCTAATTACAAAATAATATTCAAAGCTATCAAAATATGTTAATTGGTTCAATGTGGAAGCTATAAAATTTCTATTTAGATACGTGCGCTCTTATTTGATTTCAGTAACTCGTTAAAACTTTATAAATATTTGTTGATTACATGATATTAATTACAGATTTTATATAAAGAAGATTAATATTTTAATAGCAAAAGTCTGAATATATTTTGTCTCTATGACATTAAAAGTAGAACTTGTATTTTGAAGAACTCTCGGTATTAAGCGGCAAAGGGTAAAAGGGAAGTCTTCTCACATTTCCGCGCATTGAATTGTATTCAAGAGTGCGTTGACAACGGCATGTCAGATATTTGCCGGAATTAAAAATAGCAAGATTGTCAATTGCGCGCGTTTGATTGTGAAATATTATCGAGAAGCAGATGTATGACATTGTACAAACGTTATCGAAAAATGCGTAAATCGATAAACGAATTTCGCCATCTCACGACTCACTATCTATTTGTTATCTACAAAGCCGGTTTTACGTCGCAAGTATATACATACATCGAATAAAAAATGGAGTGATTTTTTTCTCTTCTTATTTCATTATCTTATTTTGGAAATTATTAATTAAAAAAATTTAATTTCTCACTATTTATCTATCGTATTTGAATAAACAATTATTATATCGTCGTTCGTGTTGTTAGTTTTATCATTTTGTTAATAGTTTTATCATTATCTCCGTCATTGTAATCTCAAACATATTTGATTTATCAATTATCTTTAGTTCAATAGCATTATATAAAGCGATTATGAAACTAACACCTTTTTATAAAATGTTCTTTATAATGTCATGTATAGCTTGCCTAATCAGGTGCGTATACAAATATCTACAAGAATCGAAAATAATAGAAATATCTATTTGTTTTTCAAACATATTCTCTCAGTATACATGCGTAATTCAATAGTCATTTATTTTCATTCAGAGAAACTCTTTCTTAATAAATGATTTGTTGTTAGTGATGTTTAAACATTACGCAATTATCTGAATTAATCTCAGATTTTTTAATAATTTTATCATTAATCTTTTCGTAACAACTTTCCTCATTTACAATAATTGCATTAATCAAATTACACGCATTGTCGTCATACCCATTTTAAACCTACTTTTCGTAGACACACTATAAGATTTCGATAAGATAACGTTGATGAAATTTACTTTAGACTGACTGTCAAAATATTGGTAGTATTTTTTTCCAGCTAAACGGTTACCTATCAGTTTACTCGTTAACTTCCTGTTTGTCTTATAATGACTCAACGTTCATCAGTATCAATTTCTGGTTTTGTACCGTTGATGAAATTCACGTGAATTCTAAATAATTGCAAAAGAGTACATTCTCGAGAAATTGAGATTGCCACAGATAGTGCTATAAACTTAAACGCTTTAGAAAGAGAAAGCACGTTCTGTGCACATCTGTCAGAAGATTCCATGATAAGCAAGTAAACACGTCAATTTGCACAATTGATTTTCCATGTTATACATATATTGTGACTAATAGCGATACGTGCCTCATAATTACAATCTTTGTTAATAGCGTCTCTTAGCCAACAAGAGCTCTACAAAATTGTTTTAATTAACATGTCTAACGAGAGGATTAAAATAATTTATGGAAAACATGAAGTTACAAAAAAGCAGATATATTCGATATATTAATATTCTTCTGATTTCCGCAGACATGTCGTTTTAACGATATCGTGAATTTTTTGCAAAAAAGCATTTTATATTTACATTAAAAAAATGCACGTTTTTTATTTTCTTATTATATTATATCTTGTTTCTCATTTACAATATATTGCAATACGCAAATCTCTCTCTCTCTCTCTCTCTCTCTCTCTCTCTCTTTCTCGCTGTCTGTTTCCTTCTCAATCTTTTCAAGATGTCTTTTGCATAGCTGGTTAGCCTGAAATTGCTTGGGAGAACTCAATGTTAGATGTTCTATAAAGATAACGTTCAGACTAATAGCGTGAAACGAAGGAGATTCTTGTGGACAAGTCTGTTTCGCGTTGATTCTTGTAACAGTATTAAACTGGAAACTCTCGTAACGGGATTGGACGGTCGACAAGTCAAGGATACTTAGTTGCGAGTGTTGGGACGAGGATTTTGAGCTTTGTTACTGACGAAGAGACTCTCTAATCCCCTTCATTAAACGAGCGCTTTAATTTCAATGCCGCGATTGCAATCGTCGCTGTTTAGTTCATCGTTAGGAATTGAACGTAATAATGCGGAACAATAAAATCTTCTTTAGGAAATAATGAGATGAATCTTCCTTTTTCCATCTCATTTTCGTTAACTCGTTGCGTCTCCAGCTCGACTCAAGCCGTAATTAAAGTCTATTTGGTCGTCTGTTTCTTTTATTGAATCAAGACGAAGAAGACGTTACAGAATTGATAAGGAAACTTAGAAGTTTGTGACAAGCGTATATTTATCTTGCGATCGGAGAAACGCTTGCGCTGCATTTATTTTATTCAGGATGCAATGGAACGTCGTTGGTCGAGAGTAGATGGACGTTACCTCTCGAATGTCGCACTATTTTCATCGATTTTCACAGAATTTACCACTTCGCTCCCGTATCCGATGCGGCTGACCTGTACGCGTTAGAACTACTGAGAGAACTCGTTTCACGACTTTTCTCTCCATCGTATTTTCGAGGCGCGATGTCTCCTGGGGTGAAGTCAGTTGTTCCTTTCGCAGGTTACATTCGAGATACTCCGCGTATCCCGGTGGATAAAACCTCGCCTTAGTAGGGATGATCCTGCGAAATGGTCCCACGGTGGCCACGAATCGATTAGCTTCTGAAAGAACGTTGCCTAGCACAAACCAAATTTCCCACCCCGTTTTATCTCGTTATTTCGAAACGCTAAAGTTTGCAACGCATTTCTTCCGTCGCTAACGTACGCCGAGAGAGAAAAGTAAAGTACCACGAAAACTCCTTCGCGAGAAGATTTTTCGAGTATCACATCAAATGGTCGCCTTGGTACGGCAGTAGTCGAGATAAAATTGTGAATGTGGCTGATGTCCTCTGACGCACGTGAAAATTTAATTAAATGTCTCCCGCGTAGTTAAAAAATTAAATTAAATTAGTAGATTTATACATTTATATTTTATATTTATGTTCATTATATTTGCATACAGGGAACAAATGAAAAAATAATGTGAACAACTAGGAAATATGCTGCTTTTTTATTAATAAAGGATCTTTCTATCGTTTATTTTTAATAAATAAATTCCCATCCTTGTTGGACTAAAGTCATACTGGTATAATGCTTGAATAGTCACCAATAAAATGTACTATTTTTTTAGCAGAACATCTAATTTATTATATAAGTAATATTAGAGAAAGAAATTTTAAAGAATAGAAGAAAATAGAAGTAATGTTAGAAAAAGAAATATTAAAGACAAATGATGACCAATCTCTTAATAATAATATTATAGTAATAATATATTTTCCAGATATTCACATTATTTCGTTTATCTCCTGCAAGTATNGATTTGCATGAAATTGAATGAATCGTTAGATACATAGAAAGATGTTAATTTCATGCTGCTACACTGAAAAAAAAGTCTGGTTACAACTACCAAATATATAGTGAAATAGTATCAATGAAATATTTTATCAATATAACCAAAAATAATTTTATTTTACTAAATATTTAGTAAGCATTATCAAATCTGGTATAAGTTACTAAATATTTAGTAAAATAAAATTATTTTTGGTTATATTGATAAAATATTTCATGGATACTATTTCACTATATATTTGGTAGTTGTAACCAGACTTTTTTTTCAGTGTAGCAGCATGAAATTAACATCTTTCTATGTATCTAACGATTCATTCAATTTCATGCAAATCCTATTGCGTCATTCGCGCATCGATTCGCTGTGCGATCCCTTGTTTCCAGTTACGGAAGAAAATCGCAACTTTCCGCGCCACGTTTCGACATCAGTTAACAAAGTTTGCATCGTCCGGAGCGCTTTCTATTTTTTTCTCGCCCTCGGAACTTTGCCTTCTGCCGAGGATATCAAATCTTAGATTAATCTCCGGCATGATGCATCGCGCGACCATCGATCTTCCGTCCGCTCTTCGTAAGTTGCAGCATCACTGCAGCTAACGTGTGAATATATTATAAAGAGACTCCCCGAGGGTCACATAATTCGCATGACTGCTGAACTCACCGCGCAGACTTTGTGATTGCGAATCCAAAGTTAAACGTGAAACGTCAGACGATAATATGGCGAGCTGACTGGACTCACAGTTAAGTTACATTCCATTACGACGGAAGCAAAACGGGTCTTATCTCGCTCAATCGATCGCCGCTATCTGACCCGTACTATTATTACTCGGGGAATAACTGGCGTCAGATTTGCGTTTGATAACGTTTCCCGATAATTCAGCTTAAGTAAGCATAATTCATTGTTTAATCACACGCGCGAGCATGTCGCTCTTTCATCAACACAAATTTAATTTACAGCTTAATTAATAAAAAATTTTATAAAGCAGGAAACCTCAGACAAATTTTTGACGTTTCGTAAAATTTTCACCGGGGAAAAGCTCCGCATTCGTTGGAAAGTGCGCAACCGAACGATTCAAAGGCGATCAAAGCCAAAAGCGGATCGGAAACCCGATGGAGAATGCTAGCCATACACTCGTATTTCGCTCGTACGATTCGCACGGTCGTGCTTCCCGCACGAGTCAGACATTGCGCGAATACTTTCCCGCTGACTCGTTAGATTTAATTTACCGCTAAGCGAATAACGCGTTCTCCTCCGCGGCTTTGGCACTTCCACGTCCGCGTTTTCCGCCCCCGTGGCATCGTCCCTCCCCGTTCGGGGTAGGAGGAGGCATCGTCCCGCTGAAACGGATGCGGAAGCGCGGTTGTGAATCGCTGCATTACGAGCCTGGCGCACTTCGTAACGCGCGCATTCACTGGCGAACCGCAAGAATCGCGGTCGGGGGTTTGAAAGTACGATGGAAATTAATTTGCCGAGCTTAACGAACCCCAAGGCCCACAAAGCAGCAGCGGTAGGTACTGACGGGACGTCGTGTTAATTACATTGAGACCAGCAAGAGTGGGCAAACGGCGGAGACGGATGCTCATTTTTACGAGCGAAAAAACATCGCTACCCGCATCCGCAGCCTGATAAATGCAAAATTAGCTTTTCTGCACCATGAAAACGCCAAAGAAAATGAAAATATCAGTAATCGAGCAAATGAATAATAAGACAGCTACGAAATATTTATTTTTTACAAAATGTGGTTATAATTTTATTTTCTTTTATTTTCTAATTTATTTATTTTAATGCGTTACTTTTATCATTGCGTTCCTTAAAAGGAACGAAAGACCTTACCTCGTCATAATTGCAATCCAAGTAAATATTAAATAATAACTGAGGCATCAACATCATATAGATATGCGCTTAAAATCGTGCGGAATTTTGTAATTGTATTATGCATGATAGGTAGAACCTTGAGAAAAAATGTAATTTATTTAGAGGAAGTGTTAAATTAATCTATGGCTGAAGAAGGTCAAGTAAGACCGAAACGTTCCGTATTCAGTAAGATTGATTGTAAGATCAGACTGATTGTAAGATTAAAATAAATTATTATAATTCGTATAACCAAGATAGCTCGTTTATGGCCTTCAATTATTCACTGATTAAATAATAATTTTGCACGGTCTCTTCTCGTGCTATCCGTAGGATATGGCAATTGTTAGTTCCTACTGAAAAAAAAGTCTGGTTATAACTACCAAATGTGTAGTGAAATAGTATCAATTAAATATTTTGTCAATATAATCAAAAATAATTTTATTTTACTAAATGTTTAGTACGTATTATCGAATCTGATATAAGTTACTAAATATTTAAAAAAGTAAAATTATTTTTGGTTACATTGACCAAATATTTAATTGATGCTATTTCACTATACATTTGGTAGTTATAACCAGTCTTTTTTTTTTCAGTGTATCTCGAAGAGAGGCTAATTTTTGTAGTAACCGAGATTAATCCGGATCATTCCTCGCGCGTCGTAAAATAATAAATTGCCGATTCCCCGGACACGTGTCTCAAGAGTCGCGGACCGCAGTGGATTACAAGACAGTCTCACCGTTAGAGGTCGGTTGGGAAATTAGTTTTCCGGGCTTAATGGAGTTCCGTGAGCGCGAAAGATGGGCACCTCCGAAGCGACGACTACCGACGAAAGTTTTCGCAACTTTTGCAATTTTTTCAATTAGCCGCGATTTTTCAACGGCGCGACGGAGCGCGCGCGCGACGCGCTGAGAAATGAAAGCGGGTTTGCGTCCCCATGTTTGTTGGACTCCGCTCTACTTTGTGATTCCGTCCTAACGACGTTACCGCGTATATTGGGAAAGTCAAGCGACGTTATGAAAGTCTTAGCAGCCCGAGCAAGCCGAGTTCTTTATTCCGTCGAGTCTGCGAGTACCCGACGTCCATTCTTCGCCTCGACAATAACCTTTCCGTCATTAATGGGGCCGCATTGTGCGCGCTGTATCGTGACGAGCGGCGAAACGCGGCAAATGCGTCTCGGTATCTCGGTGACGGCTGCTTCCGCCCGACTTTCGGTTTCGATCGATGATTTACGAGCCTCGAGGCCAAAAAGGCTGAAAATTGTGCAGAAATTCCTGCGCTCGCTCAAGTCTACTGTGACCTGTTCTGTACTCCTATCCACGCGTTGTTTTTTTTTCGTAGGTTGACATTTTTTTAGCGTAAAGAATAACGTTAATCAGCGAATAATCTTTAAATAATAACGATCGAAAATTCATATTGAATATGCTATAACTAGATATCTTTTTGGATGGCTCTATGGCATATTTTTTTATTTAAATTAAAAATTTCTAGTTGTTGGAATACTATTTAATAAACCTTTTACCTTAATTCTTTCAAAATTTCAAAATTTTTTTTATTGCATTTTTTTTATTAATAAAGATAAAGATACATATTTGCCTGTTACCATTCTATTCCTCAACGTCTGACATTTCGAATGAAAAAATTTATTGCAATATGTACATTCTTATAAAGATTGCAAGCAATCAAAGTTGGTTTGGGTATGCCACACCCACGGTGTCGTTTCCATGACAAAACAGATAGAGTGTCGTTCTAGGGTTAAAAACATTTGTTCTTTCCCCCTATTCGATATCTTTCTTTCCATTTTCTTTTTTATTTGAATTCCGACAGTGATTTATCTAGATGTATATGCGTATTTCGTTTCGCGCAGAAAGTATTACAGGATATACACAGGATATTCACAGGATTGACACTTTAAGGTTTTCAAAGGGGTTGCAACGGTTTCGGCGTGACAACGGGAGCGAACGGAGGGTGGGTCTCGCGCGCGAGAGAGAAACAATTTGTCTGTCGGAGTCAATAAGTCGGTCGTGTTAGATCAACCGGAACGAGGAGAAAATTTTATAAACGCCTCTGCCCGAGAAGCGAGTTCAAGCAGCGGAAAAAATTCCGTTCGCTTATTGAAGGCGAGCTTATTGAAGACCGAGCGACAAATGAAATCGAAAAATCCTACCGTGAAATAGGATAATCTGAAACTGACATCACTATCCTCTTTCGTGAGCGCTTAAATGCCTTCGACGTTTCAATATTTCGAACGGGAGACAAAGGGGGTGGAGAGGAGAGGGATTTCGTTAGTTAAAGAAACAAAGTTGGAGTTTCTCTTTTAGCGCGACAGATTCGACGATTAATTTTCGAGCCTCAGTAGCCAATACTTCATCTGTTTCGTTTTATTGCAAAACGCGAGGCGGGACTGTGCGATCGATAACGGCGATACGAGACTAATAAAGTCGTAACGACAAGCATTACGTCTAGATCAAATAACGGGCGAAGGGGGGCGATTCTCATCTCATTCGGTACGGGTGATTTAGTAATTTAGTCTAAACGGGATGATTTAGTGTATGAAATTTGGCAAAATGATAAGAAGCTATCTCGAGTTAATTGAAAATGGAGATAAGTCACGATAGCGAAAGTTACACATTCTAAAAGTGTAAATAATTGTGTGGGTCCTAACACCACCCTAATTTCGAGCACGTCGTCACGAAGATAATATAGTTCTGGCTATATTGCTATGATAATGACCATATGGCGACGGCAAATAAACGGAGTTGTCAAAGTGGTCCATCAAAAGCAGATCGGAATACAGGTATCCCTCTACTTACGACAAAGTTACATAAATCGAATTGAATGTAAGTTCGAATAGCACTTACATCTCATATAAATAAAAGATAGTTAAATAATTATTCTGCATAAATAAAAAATTATTTATGCAAAATTATTTGATTACTAAACACGATATACTTCCATTTAGGAAATAATTTTTTTTTTAAGATTATATTATAATTCTTAATATATAATAATATTTGTCGTCATATTATCAAATAAATATTTAATTTAAACACTAATTAACTTCAACATATGATTAAAAACCATTTTATTCTTTTCTCTTAAAAATATAATTCTTTATATAATATTTAATATTATTAAAATTGAATTAATTAATAATTTAATAAATTAATATTTAATTTGAATCACTGGTTAATAAGTGCTCAATCAGCTTTGTTATAACCTACTAATTCATTTTTACACGGAAAGAACAGTATTGTTGAAGCGTTTAAAAATTTAGCTGAATACAGATCTGAAAATAATTTTGTTGAGTCATCAAAATAATATAATTGTGCAGGATAGCCAAATTAGTTGCTACAATGTCACAACATTTTGCAGCCTCGCTCCTCATGCTTGAACATCCTACATAATTGTTTTGATGGCACAACAAAATTAATTTTCAAATCTGTATCCAGCTGAATTTTAAGAATTTTAGCAAAACCGTTCTTGTAGTCAAAAGCATGCCGGTCGTAAGTAGAGAAATACAGTACACAGCTGTGCATTAATTCGCTGGGTATTCATAATTGAATCTTATATAATATTTAATACCGTCTTACGATGTCGTCAATCAATTATAGAGCCGCATTAGCATCTTAAAACATTACCTAAGACGATCTTGAAATAAAAATCGACTATGAATACCATAGTACTCAGGCTGCTACTACACTGAAAGAAAAAATTACTGCATTTTTAATAAATATTTGTTTGAATACTTGCAAAGAAATAATTTGTGAAATGTAAATAAATATTTGTTTAGTACAAGAAACACTAATTTAATTTAACTATTTTTTTTATTGAGTAAATATTTAGGTGCCATAAGTAAATATTTCATTGCAAATATTCAAATAAATTTTTTTCTCAGTGTATGATCCAGCGAATTAATCCACGGCAGGATGCAACACACCTGAATAAGATATGAGGAAAATGTGTCGAAGACGTGGGTATAATTTCAACGAGTTGAGCTCTCTCTCTCTCTCGCCCATATTCGCGGGCACGAGGGGCATTGTTAGGAAAAAGCTCGCAATCACGCGATTGCACTCGATCGTCGAAGATCGGATTGGCCGACGGCCGCGTGAAACGTCCCTCGTCAGTGCTTTTTCATCGCTCTAACGAAGTCTTGTTCGTTCGCGCTTTTCACCACGTTCTTAAAAGCCTCGACGAGCCTTAACGTCGTTCCTGGCCCGATCCCCGGTCTACCGTCGTCGTCCGTTTCTCCTCTGTAACGGCACGAACCTGATATCCTGTCTGCATATCGGAAAAGCCGTCGATCCCCCGTCGGCCGGATAGAGTTTCGTTTTATTCGACGTAACGAAAAAGCGAATCGACGTTTCCCGTTCTACAAGGGACCCCGCCGCGCGCGTGACCGACGGGGAACGGGATACCTTTAATAGAATGGAACGCGGAGTGAATTCGCCGTTACTATTGGTATTAATGCAGCGCGGCCGATCGATTAATTAACGCGGCTAGCTCGGTGTCTAATCATTGTTTAGGCTGGGGTACTTCGACGTGCAAACATATGATATAGTGGATAATGGCGGGAGTAAATAGGGGCACTATTTGCGTCGCAGTTACTATGACTAACTGCGTGCGACGCGTTTGATTCGAGAGAATTGTTCATCTCTGATACCGATACCCCCCGACCGCGAGGATTCGTGCAATAAAACGTCGAGAAAGTGTCGACGAAAGGCGAGGGTAAAAAAAGACGGAGGATTAAACGAATTGAGAATCAATTAACTAAACTAAATTTGACTTTTGTCTCAATTAAAGGTTTAAATCACTGCAATATGACTTAACGATCTTCGTTCTTCTTTATGATTGCAGAGTCGTTAATTAAGAATGCACAATGACGCAGCGAATTTATCCGTTGTCGACGAGCCCCCGCGAGGGGTCTCCGGATATCCAAATGGAGACGCTCACAGAAAATCACTCCCCCCGTCAGGGAAGAGTCATCTCGAGATGTAAGTATCCATGTCATCGGATGAGAGCTCGTCCGTTTAAAAGTCAGCTTCTTATTCATCGCATTTTATTATGCTACCTGATGCGGAATTAAGTTGCGAATGTGATTATGAAACTGAATTCGCGTAAACGGAAATGAATTAATTGGAAATCCGATAGGACATTACTTAATTCCATATCGCATAAAGAATGTACAACTTGATCAAATTTAAGTAACTTTATTCAAGTGGCTTAAAATATAATTAGTCCTTGCTGTGTATTTCGTTTGCTTCAGCGTTTGCAAAAGCTTGCACGGATAATTCTGCATTTTCGAGTTGAACGATTATAATTATTACGGTTAGCAACGATGCGGAATAATTCAATTATTATCGTGTTTGAACTTAATAAAAGAGATAATCTTTTATTATTTTTTAGATAGGAATATGAAGTAAAAATTGAACTGTCAGCGTTCAAACAGATATGTGTAACTGTTGCTGCATAAAAAATTGTTATATTATAAAATTTAAAAAGAAATGACCCACTTTAAAACAATTTTCAATCTACAAAGAAAAATCTCGTTCAAAAATTATGCTGGATTATTATGTTTTCTACGTTAAGGTGACGCATAAAATATTACTAATAATGACAAATTAACTTCGCATTAATTAATAAATCGCGACTTTCTTCGCGACTGGTACGAGTAGAAAATGATATATATCTTCTTAAGATAATAAAAAACGAGAAAGCTCTCATGGAAAATAAAAAGTACTGTTCACTTTTAATAGACTAATGCATCCGAGTTACAAGTACAAGTTCGTTGGATCTCATTTAAGTTCTGTAATAAAAGTGAGCTACGAATTATTCAATTAACCTACAGCCCGCGAGGAAAACGTATTAAGAGGCGCTAAATGTCTCACTGTTGAAATTCCGACGACCGACGTTCATTTTAACGCTTTCACAAGAGTCGCGACTAAGAAAGTTTCTATGAGAGGCGATCGGTTACACACTGCCTGTAAAGTAAAGGGGCAGTGTCACCGAACGAACCTTCGAACCAGAATTGTAATTAAGAACCGGAATTGCAGTTAGAAACCATTATTTCCCTACCTAAGAATATTTTTACTGCATTATTTAGTAGGTTCGCGTAAGGGGCGCCGCAGCGAAATGCTCTCGAGGAAATACGTATTTTCCTTGGGAGAAGCGGCAAAATAATAACCGCCCTCAATAATTTCTAGAATAAATTTTCGCGCGTGTTTGCTCCCGATGCGGCGAGACCGTGCCCGACGAATTTTGCGCGAAAATACGCCGACGCTAATACATCGTCCTCGAGTATGCGCGGCGCTGTTATTACTTCAGGTGGCAAAGCTTCCTATATTCCGTGCCGATCGTAGATTTGTCGGGGGAGTTTCCAACAGCAATTACGCCGCTAATGGAGCCCCCACGGAGAGACGCCGCCCGGTCGACTTTCGCCAAAGTCTCTCATCCAGGACTACTCTTCTGGTGCCTGGGCTTTCCGACGACGACGTCGAAACTTCCCGCGGATCCCGATAGTTTTTGCACTCCCGCCGAGTTACCCGGCAGTCTCCCGCGTCTCCAGCCGTTGATCTTTAAATTGTCGATTTACGGAGATCGTTTGATTCACGATTTCCAGCCACGAAGGAAACCTTCTCCGCCGACTCGTCGAATAATTTCCACGGTACGGCAAGAGAGCAATCTGTAAAGGTCGCGAACGAGATGAAGCTATATGCGTGTGCTGATGGCCTTATCATTTCCTAGCGGAAAGTATAATAATCCAGTTGCATGACGCGCGTGATATACGATTCGAAAATGCATGAAGACATCTCCGTAGGATCCGTCGATCACGCTATTGCCATGTTATCTCGCGGCTAAATGCAGTAAACGACGGTGACACGTTATTTGCGCAGCACGCTTTGCATTTAAATGTGTCTGCGGATTTTTTTTTTGTGTGTACGGTATCTTGTATATCTCATTTCAGACACGCGACAAGACAAGGAGAAGGATAAACATGAAGCCGAGTACATGCTACGGGAAAATGGCAAAGCAATGTACGAATGAGCTTGTTACAGATATTGTGACGTATATATATCTAGAAATAAATAAGGGACTGTGAAGACTTGGATAAAGTATGGGATCGTTGCCGTGGCAGGGCTCGCCGGCTTATTAACGTCTTGACATGGCCAGAGGAGGCTCGCATAAAACTTTTACGGACCCGTATACGGTTTCGTATACAGGGACTCGAACGCATGCTTTTACGAGGATGCCTCTGGCATCGAAACTTTCTCGTCCCTTTTACCGCCCCCGTAAAAGTAACCGCGCCGCTCTCTCGTTCATCGCTCTCTATTTCTTTTTATTTAATTATACGCGATTCCAAGTACCGTGAAATATCCTGCGAAACGATGGTCCTTAATCCTTCGGATGCCTGATACAACGAAGGGGTGTTCGTGTTGTCATATTCGAATTGTCCAGTCTTGTTATTTGTGTTCAGTCAATGAACAGTGAAAATAGACGAGAATCTATCTCGGTGCATTTTTTGACAAATTTAATACGAGAGATGTGCCGCACTCTGTCGGACTGAGAAATTGGCTGTCTCAGGGAAATACGTAGAAATGCATGGGGGAAAAAAATCGGTCCGCTGAATGAACGTCGAACTTTAAGCTCAAGGATTTCGATTAACAATCGATTTGCATTTTGTGTCGACAGGGAATTTATGCCGGAAACGAAGGAGGAGGAGGAGGATAAGTCAGCCTCGGAGCCACGGTTGGAACCCGTGCCTTACTACAAACTGGTGAGTATTCCTGCTGGAATAATTTATGAGGGCGAGGAGGACCCTCGGTCGCGAATTTCAAGTGCAACACTCTCTGCGGCGAAAGCTAGTATTTGAGAAATCAAGAATACACGTGGAGTATCCCGTGTTGTCCTCCGCTCTTCGCTTTCTCTATAGATATTCTTTGTTGAAAGTCCAAGCCGCTTTTCCAAGAATTTCGTTCACTTTATAATTCGAGAACTATTAGCGTAACGTTCTTCTTAAAGTAGACCGACTTTGACGAAACCGATGAAGAGAACGCGAATGGGAATCCGATAAACCCAGTAAACGCTTTTTCTTTTTCACAGCGTGTCATTTGTTCATTCTAGCCGGACAAGAGATACTCTTACCTGAAAAATTTTAACAATTACATATTATTAATATAACTGTTAGAATTTTTTACGTAACAGTATCTTTTTCCAAAATTTTTTAAAAATAGTATAACATATATATAACATAAGCATAAAGCTAAAGAATAATGCATACTAAATAGAAATACTTTTCTTCAGAATGACACTGACTGTACGACGTCGCAGCATAAACGAAATGGGAGCACGCGTTCTAGGGTGTAGAGTGATCCGCTGGCGAAAGACCCTTAAGAATGTTACTTTCCTCCCGATCGCGCTGTCGCAGCGTCTTCGGACGAGCGACAGTGATTAATGACGCCGCTCTCAGTGATAAACGACAGTTAATGACTCATTGCCGGGATACATTTGTATAATTTTCCGCGTTATAATTCCCACTTTAATAGATCATGAACCCACTTGCACGCCCGGCAATCGAGAGCTCGGATTTGATATATTTTTCACGATTTCGTAAAATTCGAATACGTTTTTCGGTCAATTATGATTGTTCTTGCGTAGGAGTAGTTGCGTGGCCTCTCGTTAATCATGGTTAGCCAGGTATTAATTTTGCAAGCTAAATCTCTCGGAAAGCGCGAATCCGCCGCTGCTGAATCATTCAAAAACGCGCGAGTTCGCCGCACCGAATAAACGTGCTTGTGAAACTTTGGAAAAAAAAAAGAGAGAGAACACTCCGCGCTTCAAATATAACGGATTATGTTCTCACAGACACGCGTATCTCAATACATTCCATCAATTGCCCTATTCATAAATTATGAAGCGCAATAGTATTATTTGAGACGATAAGTCTCACTGTAATAGCGTGCATTGAGAAAAAAGTATTTAATATTTGTGATTATAATTGAATGTTAAAATAATAATGATTAGGAGTTCCATTTTTTATAGTTATTACTGCTATAATGATAGTAACAATAACATATAACGTGTTACACCGATAAAAAAACGATTGCAATTTAAATATAGTTGGCTCCGAAAATGACTACACTGAGAGAAAAAAATGTAAATTATTATAATATATAGTTAAGTGGACTATATTATAGTTACTGCAACTAAGTTTATGGTTAAGAAAACTAATAAAAAATAGTTGTAATTACTATATTATATAGTATACTACAACTACTTTTTATTAGTTCTTTTAACCATGAATTTAGTTGCAATAACTACAATGTAGTTCACTTAACTATATATTATAATTATATTAACAAAATTTGTATGGTTGTCCCCTTATAGTTGCCACCACTACATTTTTTTTCTCTCAGTGTATAAATGACAATCATTGAAGCTCTTAATCATAATTATATTTTAACATTCAATTATAGTCAGAAATACTTTTTTCTCAGTGTAGCTAGTGAATGTTTGAAATTATACTGTTTCGAACTTATTAGTTTCGATTCGCGACGTGGGGTGAGTTGATGCTGATTGCCATGGGCTTGATATTGGGTGGCGTCGCAGGCTTGTCCATTCCAACTATAATCATCCAATATGGTGAATTCAGCACTATGTTATTGGACCGTAATAGAGCGAATGACACGACCACACGAACCACAATATTGCCATGGTTCGGGGGTGGGAAGATTTTGTAAGTAGCATTTCATCTCTTTTAAAAATTGATAATTTTATAATAAAAAAGACATGTATTACGTAAGAGACTTCTCAAAATTCCGTCGAATGTCGGGAGAAGCAAAGTGTTATTTAATTCTGACACACAGAATGTTATCTATTTCAGAGGTCCTAATTCAACTCATGAAGAGAGGATGGACGCTCTTTACGACGATTCGGTGGCTTTTGGCGCCGCCGCCTCGTCATTAGGAGTAATTATGTTCGTCCTCAGCGTGTTCATGGTCGACTTGCTCAATATCGCTGCTTCCAGGCAAATCTCCAGGATACGCAAGATGTTCCTGAAAGCCGTTCTTAGGCAGGACATGGCGTGGTATGACACGAACACATCGACCAACTTCGCCAGCAGAATTAACGAGTGAGTTTTCTCTTTGTCTTTACGTAAATACGCCGTGTCGTTTCGCAGATAACATGGATTACTTCGATTGCAAAATTCACCGTGATAAGCGATTATATCGAATCGGTAAATGTTTAATCAGCATCAGTATTATAGCATTGAATCGCTGAGAAATATCTGTGATAGCAAAATGCAATTAACCCCTTGCGACAATCTCTCTGTTTTTCTCTCGCTTCGATTTATTTATTCTCATAAAAAATATTATTAAACAAATATGGAAACCACGCAATTCTTTCGTTTAAAAGCATCTCGGATATTATTTTCGGTGTTAAGAAAAGATCTAATAACGATTAACGACTTGGACGATACGATTTTTCTCGTTTTCACGGAATAATTTCAGCGGGGACGATATTTTGTACCTTCACGCGTCGATGCGTCCTCAAAGGGAGGACGTTGTACCTTCGATTTTCACGTTCGTCGATGTAAACGCGGGGCGAGGACGCGGGGTAGCGAGGAGCAAAGTTCAGGAGGCGAGAACCTGTGTGTTCATCAACAGGTGGGCGTTTGCTCGAAACTCGAAAAGCCTGTTCCCGCACTGTCTCTGCCTCCGCTCGCATTACACCGTATAGTAATTGGATGGGCGACTCGTATTAAGTTATTAGCCGCGTGAATCGCGAGTATGTTAATTTTTATCTCGAGATAACCGGTCTCGTTATTCGGTCATGATTCCAGTTTTTTCTTTTTCTACACCGCGATGAAGATGGGAAGAAAACGCGCGACGAGAGATAAGCTATTGCACTTTAATGCACCGTTATGCGCAATTACGGTTTATTGCAGACTGAGCGTCTGCAATAAACGCGATAACGACACTCAATATCTGGCTATCTCTGAGGAAATATAGAGATGTATCTAACAGAATATATAGAAGTTGATCGACTATTTTCCATCGGTCGACTGTCCGGTAGCGTTACATAAAGATTTTTAATCTTATGGCAGATGGGCTGTAAAAAGAAATATAAGATAGCGATAACGCTGACAATGACGTCCGCTGATAAAACCGTCGATCTCGATCAAAAAAACTCTGTTTCGGAGTTTCGAGAGCCGTTCACGTTTAAAGCTCGCTTTAAAGCTGAACCACGAGACTCACTTTCGATTATGTAAAAAATTGATTTTAAGCCAAAGTGGAATCGGAGGATTTCATTAATTATTACTTTAACGGATGTATACACTAAGAGAAAAAATTGTAGTGGTGACAACTATAAGGGGACAACCATACAAATTTTGTTAATAGAATTATAATATATAGTTACGTGAACTATATTATAGTTATTGCAACTAAGTTTATGGTTAAGAAAACTAATAAAAAATAGTTGTAATAACTTTATTATATAGTACACTACAACTATTTTTTATTAGCTTTCTTTACCATAAATTTAGTTGTGATAAGTTGTAATAACTATAATATAGTTCACTTAACTATATATTATAATTATATTAACAAAATTCGTATGGTTATCCCCTTACAGTTGCCACCACTACAATTTTTTCTCTCTGTGTACGGATATAAAATAATGTCGCTCGTCCTTTTGACAGGGATTTGGAGAAGATGAAGGAGGGCATGGGGGAGAAGCTAAGTATTATCACGAATTTAATAACCTCGTTCTTCGTTTCCGTCATCATCTCGTTCGTGTATGGCTGGAAGCTGACCCTGGTCATGTTAAGCTGTGCGCCGGTCATAATAATCGCCACGGCCGTTGTCGCCAAGGTGCAGAGTTCACTCTCGGCCATGGAGCTTGCGGCCTACGGTCAGGCCGGCAGCGTCGCCGAGGAGGTCCTCGCAGCTATTAGGACCGTGGTCGCCTTTAACGGCGAGCAGAAAGAGGTGGAGAGGTACTCGGAGAAACTCGGGCCCGCGGAAAAGACCGGCATTAGAAGGGGCATGTGGTCCGGGATCGGTGGCGGCGTCATGTGGCTCATCATATACTTCAGCTACGCGCTGGCGTTCTGGTGAGGATGTGTGCTATTATTGCAAGAAGACATGCACGAATAGGCTTGGCTTTACAGATATTTTTTTAAGGGTTTTTAGCTACACAACACGAAAAGTTATCAAAGTTTAAAAACTGAACGTTTCTTAGGTTTGTATCTTTTCTTTCTAATTAACGACAACAAATTTTGATCGCTTGAATTTTGACCCTAAAACCAGCTGCAAAGAAGAAAACGAAAAATTTTATTTATAAATGGTTTTTGTAGTGAAAATGATCATATTTTGCTGCAGTTTTAAACAAAAAACTTTTAAGTAAGTAAGTAAGTAGATCTAAATAAATTTTTGCACTGAATGTTTATTAGAATTTCAATAGTATAAACATTTTGATTTAATTTGTAATTTTCTCATCAAATTTGCAAAATGCGATTTTACATAAGAGTCAACAGTAAACAAAAGATTAAATAACTTTTAAATTAATAAAAGAATTTCAGAGATCAAATGTTACATAGATACTCAAACGTAACACTAAACCAATCTATGAAATTTTTATATTTTTGATAATACATATTTTTAGATATGGTACGTACTCGTACATTCTTTTAATTTGATAACTCAGATGATTTGTGACGGGTAATTGAAAACGTGATTCTTTAGTGATAAGATATGATCTTTTCACTCAATGAGCTCTAATGAATGTCTGATTATTCGGACGTTATTGCCTCTAACGTAATTGTTTCACTTGAATTACCTCTCTCTTAAAGTACCTCACCATATTTAATAATATGAATGAAATAACTTCCTTTCGAGTACAAAAGCCGCAAGATAGATAACTGGGCACTTGCGTCTGGAATAGTCCCGCTTCTTTTTGCCTATTTCGACGAAAAACGCGTTAGCTTTCGAGGACGTGTCGCTCCGATAAAAAGCAGATTTTCCCTTGTGCCGCAGGTACGGGGTGCAATTAATCCTGGACGACCGTCCGAAGGAGGTGAGGGAGTACACGCCGGCCGTATTAGTGATAGTCTTTTTTGGAGTCTTATCTGGAGCACAGAACATGGGCATGACCTCGCCGCATTTCGAGGCGTTCGCGATGGCGCGGGGCGCGGCGGCCGCGGTTTTCAACGTTATCGATCACGTGCCGTCGATCGACAGCCTCAGCAAGGAGGGTCGACGGCTGGACTCCGTCAAGGGCGAGATCGAGTTCAGGAACGTCGCGTTCCGCTACCCGGCGCGGAAGGACGTCCAGGTGCTCGCGGCGCTGAATCTGAAGATCAATCGCGGCGAAACGGTGGCGCTCGTAGGCGAGTCCGGATGCGGTAAATCCACCTGCGTGCAACTCGTTCAACGGCTCTACGATCCTCTCGAGGGACAGGTAACGCGACTCGTTAATCGGACTCTTCCTTCTTGCTCCAGAAAAAAAATATTCGTTGCTTTGTCATGATAATTCATTTTGAATAACATACGCATGCAATATGGAGCAAAGAGTGTTAATTTACAAGCGTAACATTTTTGGATTTCCGCATTTTATCTTTTGTTTACGTGAAGAACTTACTATAAACCGGTTTATGGAATTTTTTAATGATAAAAGCGTATAGAGACAAACAGAGAGAGAGAGAGAGAGAAATAGAGAGAAAGAGTGGCGCGATATGACGGGCCGTTGTTACGCGAGGAACAAAGTTAATAACCGAGCATATAGCGCCATAAATGTCCGAGTGACGTTTTTATCCCTCGCGAAATTACAGTGACGCTGAATAAATGACGTTGCGCTGCGGTAATTTACTTTGGCGTTATTCAGAAAATAATTGTTTTACGACCGTATGTGTCATCCCCATGTTATATTTTTCATCATTTTTCCCGTCGAACGTCTTCGAGGATAGTCTTATCGTACGTATCCGCTCACTTATCCTGTTTATGTTTTTACAATGGGGGGAAAATGATGAACTCTTCCCGCCGCGTTTTCGCGCGAGAGACGATCGATGTTGCTATTGATTATCGCACGATCGAGATCACAGTGAACAATGTCGTTGCAGTGTTATTATTAACGCGATCGCGATTTTTACGGCGCCAAAGTAGCTACAGGTAACGCAGCATATTCTGCGTGTAGTAAACATTTTATGTTTTATATCCTGCGGCTTTTTACCGCGCCCTGCCCAACGAATACAAATATCACGCCTGTGTGTTCGATAAAGTTACGAACTAGAAGTTTTCGCTTTTAGTTACGTGTAATATTAAAATGCTGTGCACATGTCACATAATACATTTTCCCATAGATCGTTTCCATGCTGGCCGCGTATGAAAAACCAAGGGTTCTTTTAACATTATGTTGTTTATGCATTCTTTTAATCTCGCGCTTTGCTTCACATCTTTATTTTATTGTGATATATTACTCCAGCTTTGGTGTAGAACTGTTACAAAATCGACAAGTAATCGATGAGCAGTTTGCACGAATTGGAAATTCTAAAAATTCACACAAAAATGTTAGGCACCAATATTCACCTCGATCGAAAAATGACGTTCCTCTTCACTTAATTTTTATTTTACGTCTTTTTATCAGTCTTGAAATTCCATTCATATCTAATAATTGCTAATATTTTAATATAAAAAAAATTAATAAAAAGAAATTTATATATATAATATATATATATATATATGTATATATACACATATAATATATTATTCACGTATAATATACTTGGCACGAGACGCAACCGCGCCTTTTGATATTATACACAGAATTTGATAGTAATTAAAAGATTAAAAGTTAAATAATAAAGCTAAAAAGCTAATAAATTTAACATTTAACT
This sequence comes from Solenopsis fugax, assembly GCA_003595255.1. NCBI lineage: Eukaryota > Metazoa > Arthropoda > Insecta > Hymenoptera > Formicidae > Solenopsis > Solenopsis fugax. Next base: position 4,201 of record QKQZ01002434.1, on the reverse strand, counting down.
AAGTTATTTTGAATGCTTCATTAACTTTTTTCCCAAGTTAAAAAGTTTATCTATGTAAAAGAAAAAATCATACAAGAAAAAATGCATTCTTAAACTTTATTTAAAAATATTAAAAAATATTTAAAATAATAAAAATTTATTTGAGAATCTATATTATAAATGTTTTGAGTAATTTAACTTTACAAAAATTATGAATTTGTAATTTAATATGAATAACGCTTTTTAGAATTAATTTTTAATTTAAATTAAATTAATTTAATTTCATCGTAATTTTTAATTAAGTTAGTTTTTGTTCATGTAACGTTTAACATAACTAAATTAATTTTATAAATCACACATTAACTTTAATTTAACTTAATTAAGAAAATATTAATTTACTCAACCCTAATTATATCATACATATGCAAATTTCACTTTTTTAAACAATAAAGTGAAGAAGAATGCTATTTTTCGAGGTATATCTTGGTGTTTAATCTAATAATATTTTTATGTGAATTTTTACGATTTACAACTCATGCAAACTGCGCGCTGCGATTATTCGTGTCTGTTGAAGCACAGTTCTAAACAAACTGGAGTACGTAATATTGCAATAAAATAAAAACGTAAAACAGAACGTGAGATTAAAAGAATATATAAACAACATAATGTTAAAAGAAATAGTCACTGTGTTTTTACGCGCATAATTATACACGGTAATGACGCAGAGAGAAAACTCCATTTAAAAGTAACGTTATTATACTATTACTTACACTCATTTCTAACCAGAATAGATTATTACTCTTTAAGAAGTCCGTTCTGGTAAGAAATGACGCAAGTATAATAATAGTAACGTTATTTTCAAACTTTTCTCTCCACGTCATTATCGTTCCGCTCAACTATCGATTCTCGTTTCACACAGAAATGTCAGCACGTTAGCTTGACGTATGTATGCGTACAGAGGGAGAGACAATTTCCAAGAGTTCCCTGTATTTTCCCGTGCAGGTTCTTCTGGATGGAGTCGACGTGTCAACGTTGAACGTTCAATGGTTGCGCTCGCACATCGGCGTGGTCGGTCAGGAGCCGGTGCTCTTTGACACAACGATACGCGAGAACATCCGTTACGGAAATGACAGCATTACCGACAAGGAGATGATCAAAGCTGCGAAGGAAGCGAACGCCCACGACTTCATCAGCAAACTGCCGGAGGTGAGCACCGTCGCCCTCTTCTCGTATTCCAGCCGCGCCCTTTACCCGTCCGGAATTATAGCTTCCTTTTTGGTAGCGCTTCGACGCGAGAGATTGACTGATTCAGCTGGTCTCTACAGGAAAGTCATAGAATCTGGTAGATACGGCGCTGTCACGGGATTGAAGACCCAACTAAGATACCGTATCCGTTCGACATTGTCTCTTTTACGGAAGCTCTTCAGCGTATTTGCTCGGAAACAGAACAAATGCAGTCGCTAGACTCACAATGACAATGCTCGAACTGGAAAATACGCGAAAATACATTTGACACTTTGATCTTGACAGTCTGCAAAATTTTTATCATCGCGAGTGGCTGCGCGATTTCGAAGCTGATCGACGAAATCTCGACGAGTTCGCGCGAGCGTATAATTGAAAAGGTAAATTAATGAGCGGCGAAAGGGGCGGCGTGATTTTCCGAAATAATTCCCCGACTGAATGTAACCGTTGTCATCGCGCGCGTTGCGATGTGTTAACAATAGTCTCAGGTGTGCTCGGCAGTACCCGCGCAAACAGGCGATAAAACACGCGTGTTAAACCGTGCGCGGAGCAAATAACATTATCCGCGATTACGCCTGTGTCAACGATTAGGCGTTTATTAGCGGATTATCGGTAGGTGAATTCGATACTCGCGAATGGCCCCATTGGATCGCTGCCGCCGCGTTTGCACACACATTTGCAGATTATCCCGCGCGTAATACGTTCGCGCGCGTTACAATTTAACCGTGCAGCTTCCGTTGGAAAAACGAGATCTGCTCGGGTGTAAGTTCATCGGGATTGTAATCAATCGGCGCGCGCTTCATTCCGCACGGTCGCGATAACATTTCTAGACAGTTACTGCGCCATATCTATTAGAATCATGTCGATTGTAAATGGATTTGATATACCAGTGAGAGAGAAATCCCGTTAACTGAAAACTCTCCTAGCTTTTTGTCAGCTCCGACAGCCTGCGGGAAGAACTCCCATCGAGGAATTCCGCTCTATCGGCGAACGTGTCGCAGCCCTGCGAATTTATTAAACCGCGCGCTGCATATGCACCACAGGTGTGACATGCTGTTTCGCCCTTGATTAAATAACCGTTACTTTGAACCGCAAATCGCTCGAAAACTGCCCTCGGCCGATTGGTGGTATCATAACTGACATTATCTCACACTTGCAACTGCAAATTTGTGCAAGTCTTGCGAGTTAAAAAAAAATCAAGATGATAAGATTAAGTTGATACATTGAGAGAAAAAATTGTAGTGGTGGCAACTATAAGAGGACAACCATACAAATTTTATTAATAGAATTATAATATATAGTTAAGGGAACTATATTATAGTTATTGCAATTAAGCTAAAAAATTGTAGTGGTGGCAACTATAAGGGGACAACTATACAAATTTTGTTAATAGAATTATAAGTGAACCATATTATAGTTATTGCAACTAAATTAATGGTTGAGAGAACTNAAAAATTGTAGTGGTGGCAACTATAAGGGGACAACTATACAAATTTTGTTAATAGAATTATAATATATAATTAAGTGAACCATATTATAGTTATTGCAACTAAATTAATGGTTGAGAGAACTAATAAAAAATAGTTGTAGTATACTATATAATATAGTATATTACAACTATTTTTTATTAGTTCTCTCAAACATTAACTTAATTGCAATAACTATGATATAGTTTTCTTAACTATATATTATAATATAATATAGTATAATACATAATATAATATAATATAGTATTACAAGTATTTTTTATTAGCCAAGACTGAGCGAGCAAACGCTCAACTATTTTTTATTAGTTTTCTTAAACATAAACTTAGTTGCAATAACTATAATATGGTTCACTTAATTATATATTATAATTCTATTAACAAAATTTGTATAGTTGTCCCCTTATAGTTGCCACCACTACAATTTTTCTCTCAATGTAGAATGCCACTAGTATTGCGCGCGAAAATACCTTCCAATTTAATTAAGAAGCTAAATTTAGCTTCTTATAATTTTAACTCAAAATTCAAATCAATCGATTTCTCTCGATTCCTATTTTTCTCGAGACACGCACACTTTTCCGCGATGTCGCATTCTAATGTCAATTCGCGCACGAGGATCGGGACAATAAAACAGCCGACCTGTGAATTCGATAGGGATACGATAGCCCGGTGGGTGAGAGAGGCTCTCAGATGTCAGGTGGACAAAAGCAGAGAATCGCCATCGCACGTGCGCTGGTGAGGAATCCGGCGATCCTTCTGCTGGACGAGGCGACGTCTGCGTTGGACGTTCATAGCGAGGCGACCGTGCAGAGAGCCCTCGACGCGGCAGCGAAGGGAAGAACTACGATTATAATCAGCCACAGACTTTCCACCATCACGAACGTCGACAGAATCGTGTGTATTAAGGACGGGGTCGTCGTCGAGCAAGGGACTCACGAGGAATTAATGGCGCTCAAAAGTCACTATTACGGACTGCATGCCATCCACGCGGACGCCGCAGCTAAAGGTGCGCTTTAACTCAGAAACCTTTGTCTTACACGCGTATCGAGGTTTCCGTTTAGATACACGCTTAATTTTCTGCTGCTCGCTAATGTACAGACAAGGCCACGAAGGCTGCCACCAAGAGTACGATGTCCACCCCGAAAATGAAGACGAAGAATCCGCAATTGAACAAGCAATTCTCAACGATATCCGCTCACTCCCATCGACTCTCTCTAGCAAGATCTGATTCCACGGTAGAAGAGGCGGAATTGGACGAGCAAGAGAAACCTTACGCCGCGCCTATGAAGAGGATATTCGGATTGAACAAACCGGAATGGCCATTAAATTTGACTGGTAATTTCTAGCTAACACGAACATTGATATTAGCGATGCTGATAGAATTTGTTGGCAGATCTTGTAATGTACAAAGACTGCCAAAATGTCGGAAGTATAAAGTAGAGGAGAAGAGGGTAATATGGCACCCATTTTCATTTTATTGAATAACTTTGTTTATA